>JBBPPG010000061.1:0-59789 GCA_038091855.1 Leccinellum luteum | reverse complement strand
AGCGTCTGGTGGCCGCTCAGCAAGGACATCGCAGACGCAACCAACCGTCTAGGCCTCGGTACCCTGCACGAAGTGAACAAATCTCATCCTCGCGATTGGGAGAACCCCGGTCGCGTGCGCGTGCAATGGAAGAAGGACGGCAAGCTCGTCAACCCCGCGATCAAAACCAGTGTGTTCTTGCCCTGCTGCTCCTCCACCCTGCAGAGCTCACACGCTCATCTGAACAGAGAGGCATTTGCTCCGGTTGATCTCGTTGCAGATACAGCGCATAAAACCTGACAACGTGCCTCGACCACCGTATACCATCTTATCGCCACCCGTTACCCCTGCAGCCCCGGTCACCAAAGCCCCCTCGTCCAACAAGGGAAAGCAACCGGCAAAACTCAAGAGTGGTGGAAACGTGCCTCCCGTGCACCTGCAAAAAGCCAACCGTCTGCCTGCACCCCCACAGCCAGAACCACCACTAGCCAACCGCGTGTCTCCATATTCCCCGGCGTTGGCCACGGGCGTGCTGGTCGAGACGGTCAAGGCGGGAATGAATACACAAGATCAGGGAGCAGCCCCTCCAGGAGTTGCGGGTATGCAGAAGGGCAAACGGAGAGTGGTTAGGGTCAGGGGGTGATCGAGATTATGGAGTGATCGAATTCTGATTTGAACCATCTTTACGATGGCGAACTGAACGCTTGGTAACCTTTTGGCGAAATATCGAGCTCGATTACTTGAATCTGTAATGAAACGTCGTTCTCTACCATGCACCGAGCGCCAGGTAGGAGGTATTGGTTTGCCTATTCACAAGGTGATCTTGCCGGTTCGAGTGAGCATCCAAGGAACTGAGATTTACTCGTGACAGGTCGTATGGTGATCCATAACTTGGAAACACGGGTGCAGTCGGTGGTACCTTGGACCGGTGACTAGATGCGACGTACTAGTTGAACGGCATATATGATCGAATATCCTAATCTCTGAGTTCCTGAAAACAGGCGATAGCATCTCGGTGAGATTTCCAGGATCCAGGTATATTTTTACTACGGCATCAGGAAATTGGTGAAGTGATGATATGTCTAGATATACCCTTGAAAATTTTAACTGAGCAAAATACCAACTATCTGGCTGTTATCTACATGTAAAAGACATCAACTCTAGCGAATTTAATTTGTGTTGTTATAATATTATGGAATATCATCTCCACTGATGGGGTCCCAAGCTAAGATTGTGTGTGTTATGCAAGACCCTCTAAATTCAACAACGCCAAACAACGCTCATGCACACAATGCCTCCCACCACCCACTCTGATTCCGATTTCGAGGACGACTCCGACTATGTCCCACCCGCAGACGGTATGTCGGTCTACGTACACCCATACATGGAATTTGGACGCTGAGTTCCCACCCTCTTACAGAGCACGACTCGGACAGCGCCGACGAACTGGACAAAGGGGACGATGACATAGACAAGTCAGCACGACCCGAAACGGACGCAGCCGAGCTGAAAAAGTGGGGTTTGTCTTCAAAGTCGTCGTGTTCTGTTCTGACGTGGATGACAGACGACGAGATGCGCTCTGGGCCAGCTTTCAAGTATCCGTGTCCGCTCCGCCCTCTGGAAGCGGCAACGGCAACGGCAACGGTAACGCGAACGAGAATGGGGATGTGGATGGGAGTCGACCACCACCCGCGAAACGAATCCGAATCGAAAAGACGTTCTTGTTTGCGGGGAAACACGTCACGTACGTACGTCCCATCCCGCTATTCTTGGTTTCTTTCCCATTCTCTCGCTTCTCCCACCCCATTTATCTGTTATTCCGTCGTCTCGTGCTTACGACTGTTCCCTTCCCTCCCCTTTTCTCCCATTGTTTCCACCGAACCGGCACTGCGGTAACGCCCCCCTGTTTGTCGAACGTTACGTTTGAGGTTTCCCCAGCGAGGTCGTAGAGGTACCCGAAGACTCGGAAGAGGCGAAAAAGTGGCCACGGTGGACCCCAACACCACGGGAATCGGGTCCTCCGATGACCTCCGGGTCGGGGTCTACTTTTTCTTCCGTACACGTACCGCCCGCCGTGTCTCCTCCTAGCCTGGGCTCTGGCGCTGGAGAAGCATCATCGGCCACGACGCCGCCCAGGGACGAGAGCGGGAGTAGGGACCAGGCGGATCACCCTATGCCTCCCGCAGCATCACCAACAACCCCTCAAGCACCTCCCGTTGCCGACTCGAGTTCCGCAACACCGCCGCCGCCGACGACGACAACAACAACAACGTCAGCCACACCAAACACCAAACGACCCGGCCCGCGTAAACCACGCACCGCGCTCCCATCTCTCCCGTCCAAAGCTCAACACGCTAAAAAAATCACGACGCTGGACAAGTCGGCGATGGACTGGCGCGCACACGTCACGTCTCAGCCGGGCAATGTCAAGGACGAGCTGGACGCCAACAGGCGCGGCGGTGGGTACCTCGAAAAGGTGGATTTTTTGCAGAGGGTGCAAGACAGGAGAGAGGACGCGTTCGAAGCGAGTAAATCGAGTAAACGGCGCAGGGCGTAGGTACATGGATACAAGAAAGACAGATAGTACTAGTCGTACGTGTTGTACACTTACAGTATGTATTGTATACATCGACTTGGACTCGGTAGTGAATTGGCATAGAATACAGACGAGTATGATCAAGAAACGGTGCAAGGGACGGACAGATCCCGCTGTCCAGCCCCCCTCTATATGTCCATGGTTTTGGCTCTTTTTTGCCTTTCATACAGACGAGCCCGAGGCCTTGCGACCGGTGCATTTGGTCTTGTGTTCCGACCACGCAGACTTCTGGCAACTCGGATCACAATACCTAGATGCGCATCGTTCAATCAACCTTACGAAAGGGGGGGGGGAAGAGTCAACCCACCTCGCCTTCTCACACCCCCCACACCTGCGCAACACCGCGCTCGGATTCCCACACCACGAACACTTGTGCAACTCTGCCGGATTCGTCGACCACTTTGGGTGAGATGACTTCTCGGGCAAGTCATCGTCGATGTCGTCCCCATTCCGGTGCCGAAAGTCGTGCAGCCACGCCGCGAGCTGATCCTCGGGGTTGTCCCGCCGCACGACGTGCTCGTGGTCGATCTTCGTGCTGTCCAGTCGCGCCACGATCGGGCCCCAGTGTTCGTATGCGGCGCGGTATCCTGCGAATATGGTTACTTGAGCTAGCCGGAGTTGCGTCACGGGCGGCTCGACGCCGAACACGTCGTAGAACTCGTCGGCGATCTTGAGTTGGTCAAGGTAGGTCTGGGAGCGCAGGTGTGTATGCGTACGCATGTAAGGGGGACAACTTCTCGGACGACGTACCTTCATTTCTTTCAGATCGACCGACAGCTCGGGTCCCTTGTCGGCGAGCAAGAGCGCAATGTACCAGTACAGCACGCTCTTCCTGTGTCGCGTGTCCGGCGGTGCGCACGAAAGATAGGTCTGCGCATCGTCCAACGCGCTACTCAGATACGCCTGCCCCTCGTCCCACTTCCGGTCGCCGATCGTTGACTCCTGTATGCGACAGATGGCTAGATTGCTCGCGATCTCGACCGCGCGCGAAAGCAGCGTATAATGTATGAACGGGGTAGCGTTCTTGATTTTGATGCCCTTTTTAGCGTACCGGAGCGCCTCCTCCAAGTCGGGGCAGAGCGAGAGGATGTAATAAAAGTACGGGAACTTGGGGTTGCGCTCAACGGACTTTTTGGCAAATGCGATAGCCTCGGAGGTGCGCGCGCGCATGACGAGGAACTTGAGGTCGAGCATGTCTGCGAGGTCTTCTTCGCCGGATATGCGCCGTTGCCGGATCTCTTTGGCACAGATGGGAAGCGCATCGCCCCACATGGTAAAAGGGAGCCCGGCGCTGACGAATTCGGACTTGCCGGTGACGTGGTTGAACGCCTGGAAGCCGCCCTCGTTGATGGAGAATTCATTACGGGGGATGAGGTCAGCGAGGGCTAGACCGAGTTTGTAAATGTCGTGGTCGTCGACGCAGTCTATCATGGCCTTTTGGTATTCCATCATGGAACGGAGGGTCTGGGTGGACTCGCAGCGTGAGGGACCATAGTCGGCGATGAGCTGAGCGAGGTGCGGAGGTAGGCCACGCTGCACGGAATTGAGGAGAGCGCTGGGATCGTTGTAGAGGATTTCCTGTTCTGGAGGGGACCTGTGTAAGCGTATGACCGCGCCCAGAGCATAGAAACGTGAGTGGAGATCCGGACTGCGGATGGCAGCGATCAAGAAGTCGATGACTGCAGGATACGCCAAGCACTCGTCGGTGCAATGCTGGGTGAGATGGCCACAGAACTCGAGAGCGTGATGCAAGAGGGTGAGGCTGACGCCGGGTTTGGTGACGAAGCCGAGGACGAGGGGGAGGAGCGTTGGGACTTGGAGGGCCTTGACGTATTTGGCGGCGGGTCGTTGGGGGTCGTCGATGGAGGTCGTGATGGCGTGGGCGAGGGTGCAAATGGCGAGCTCTGCGGCGTGCAAGTCTTCGGGATAGTCTTCGAGGACCTTTATGATGGTTGGGGCGTGAAGGGTGAGCTCCTTGCGTATGTCGCTGCCGCCGTGGTGGGTTACGGTAGTCAATGCCCTGAGTGCGAGGTGGCGGGAGTTGTCCTTGTCGACGAGGGGAAGGATCTTTGCCAACAGGCCTATTTGGGGGGGCAGGTCAAAGCAGGGATGGGATGATGCAAGGCGACTAACGCACTTTTCTGAAAGAGAAGGTTCCTTAGGATAGTGTCTGCAGACATCTTGGCATAGATGGCGACGACGCCACCCCTAATGATCTGGTTGCCGGTGTGGTTAAAGAAGAGGTCGTCGATGCGAGTATAGATCTCGTCAAAGTTGTGGTATATCTTCTTGAGACCACTTCTCTTTGTGAGGTCTGGTGGAACGGATCAGCATGCACGCTGCCGGGAAGAGGTTGGAAGGGACGTGCCAGGGATCTTGAGGTGTTTGCACATCACTCTGACGACTTCGTCCCATTCGTCCGTAGAGAGCTCGTCGAGGCTGCTCAGCGTACGGGGCTGGAGTACGGGTGGCAGCGGGTGCGCTAACAGTGGCTCCCCGCCTGCCGCGATGGCGGGCGAGTCGATGGCGACGACGCCGTGTGCGACGTTCTTATGCTTGTTTTTCTTTGCTCCGTTTCGTTTCGCGCCGGGACCAGGCATCGTGAAAGATAATAAACTTGAATGACTACTCCGATCTTTGGCAACTACCACGGGTAAGTACTACTGTTTTATATACATACGTTCTCCTCCTAATTATTCTCCAATATAGATATTACACCAAACGACCCTTTCTTCGTGACCCCCGTCTCGCACTCTTACATCCCTCTTTTTTCATCGCAAAGTCCGTTCTAGACGTTGGTTGCAACGAGGGTTGGGTCACTTGCGAAATCGGTGATACCACCCCCCTTTTTTTTAAAAAAAAAGGGAACACCCTCACTCACTTACTCACAGCACACGCGTGGGGTGCACGCCGCGTCCTCGGAGTCGACATCGACGATACCCTCGTCCGCGCAGCCTGGAAAAGACGTCGCACCCTCTGGAGCCTCCAATCCCCCCCGCCCTCCGTCGATGATGATTCAGACTACTTCCCCGCGTCCTGTGAACATAGCCACGGTCCGCTCCCCATCCCAAGCGACCAGCACCGAGACCTCTTCCCGCACAACGTCGCATTCAAGACGACAGACTGGGTCACCGAGGATCCCTCTGCCGACGAACCCATATACGACGTCGTCATTGCGTACGCTTCCATTTCACATTTCACATTTTCTATACTCATCACATCACACACTCAAGCTTCTCCATAACGAAATGGATCCATCTCCACCACGGCGACGATGGCATCAAAGCATTCTTCCACCGTGTACACCGCGTACTCAAACCCGGCGGCGCGTTCCTCCTCGAACCACAGCCATGGGAGACGTACGCCAAAGCCCGGCGGATGGATCCACGTCTGAGGGAGAACGCGAAACACCTCCGACTCCGTCCACACGACGACTTTGCGCCCTTGCTCGCGCAGTTTGGGTTCGCACCCCCACAGCGTCTGGGCACACCTGGCGAAGGAGGTACGTGTGGCCGGATCATCGATGCTGCACCACTGATCCGGCGAACGGAACAGGGTTCCATAGACCGGTCGAGCTCTATGTCAAACAGTAGCCACCCCGCGCCACTAGAATGTAGACCACACGTTTTAAATGACCCATTCGGCAATTGTAAAATATGTACGTCGCATGACCTGATGCGAAACGTATGATATACTACTGTACATGGTCCGTGGTCTAGGTAGTAGGCTGCATTATGCACCCCGCGTGCTAATGTCCAAAAACAGTGATTACAGATCGAAAGCGTATACGGTGCACAAGAAAAACGAACGAGGGGGCCCAAGAACCAACGCAAAAGATAAAGTTTAGATGCGCTCGTACATACACACGTACGCCTTGCTCTTGAGCACCTCTTCTAACGACGCCAGCCGGACGTGCGTATCGCTTATAAACGCCCAGTCCCGCGAAGTCGTCCTTGACTTTTCGCTCTCGGGTCGCGCCGCGTCAAGGTTAGCTTCAGACGGCGACGGCGTCGGCGGCAGCGCCGTATAAGCGACATAATGCCCGCCCAACTAGTCACGAACCCCACGCGTAAGCCCCCCCTCCGCGCACACAACCAAAACGAACGCACCATGTTCCCGATATGCACCACCACCGCATACAGTCTATACATACACGGCGCCGGCCTCCTCGCACTGCGACCCCTCGTCATCACCGCCACCTTGGAATCAAAATAGTCTTCCCGTCGCGGTGCCAAATACGGCCCCAGATCGAGATGCTCCGGAAACGAGATGTAGTCATCTAGCTTCTTGAATCCCGTCGAGAACGAGACGACGGGCGTCTTGGATAACTGCTGGAATCGCTTCAGGTGGACGATCAGGATCGGCGGAGGCGTCGCGATGAGATAACGTTTGTAGGCCGGCCGTAGGACGAATTGCCGTGAACGAGGAACACCCCTGTCCTTGGCCGTGTCTTCCATGCGCTTATCCTTGATGCTTGCGTTCGTCGCTGGCAACAACGGCTGCTGAAAATGTTCTTGCGAGGCATTGGGCGACGTCGTCGACGCCATCGAGGACACGTCCGAGTACACCGACAACAACGTCTCGTTCTCACTCTCGCTCTCGGTATTGCTGTCAGCGCTCCGAGACCCGTGGTGCTGGCGGTGCAGGTCGCGTGGCGCAGACAGGGAGATAGACATGTGTGAAGAAGGAGAAACGTCGGTCGTCGGAGACGCACGCGTCGCCGCGGACGAGAGCGTGTTGCCTCCGACAGGCGGCGCGGGCCGTGCTGTCTGCACTGGCATCGGGGACTCGGGTGCGGTAGGGGTGGTCATGGAAGGGACGGTCGGCGTGTCATCCCTGACGGGCGATACGAGTTCGATCGGATAGCCGTCGTTGATCTGGAGTGCAGGAGGAACATGCTTGTGCGTCGACGAGGCGCGCGAGGAATATTGAGTTAGTGTCGATTGGGTATCACGGGTTATTAGTTGGGTATCTTGGAGTGAAGCAGTGGAATGCGACGCAGACGCTGAGGAAGAAACGGGGACGGGAACGGCGGGGCAGGCGGGCGTCCGGTGGTCTCCGTCCGCAACAGCCTCATCGTCATCGCTGTCAGTACATGAATCTGGGTCTTGGGCAGACCCCCTCGCTCGATATTTATAGAAACCGTTGGCGATCTTCCAACAGCGATGACAACGAACGGTGTTGTCTCCGTTGAGCACTTCTACAGAAGTGAACAGCCGGAGGCACTCTTCGATCCTATTGATCTGATTAAGCTTTAAAAAAATGCTCTGCGCGGACGAGGAGGAGGAAGAAGATGGGTCCTTGGACTGCTTAAAGATCGAAAACGGTTTTGGGACGTTGGGAGGGTTAATGTCGGCGAGGATGTCCCGCAGATACGCCGCTTCCTCCGTGCTGAGTTTGGGTGGGCGTGGGGGCTTTGACGACTTCGAGTGCGTCCCCGGACTCGAAGGGCGAGAGATCAATGGGAAACGTGGCGTCGAGGTGCCCAATGGGGAGTTGCCGGATCGTTGAGTTGGCATGACTGACCGCTTTACGTTTGTCAGCTGAGCCTGAAGTTTCTCGTTGACAGTACTAAGCGACGTCGGCTCTCGCTCTGGGTGTGGGTGCGAAGGAACGCCACCACCGACGGTATCGACGGGTGTCGCGGTGGCGTTGGATTCGACGGACAAAGGCTTCTTGTCCTTGCGCTCGGACTTGGGCCGCATAGCGAGACTGACGGAGGCGCCGATGCGCTTGCTGATCTTTGCCCAGCTCTCGTCCTTGTCCTTGCGTTCTTTCCCGTTTACCTTTTCGGGTGCAGGGTGATCGCCAGGTGGGACAGGCACCGGTTGAGGGGTATCCGTGGGCGTGCCTGGCGCGGAAGGGGTGTCTGGCGCCGGAGAAGGCGACGGGGCTACTGATCGAGCAGGGTCGCCATGGTTGATGGGCTCGACGACGACTTCGACGCCCGCGAGGTCGACGCTCCGTCTCCTCTGCGGGTCGATGTGCTCTGGGCTGTTGAGACTGGAGGTACGGACGGGGGTGGCGGGGACGGATGAAGAGCGTGGACGTGGTGGTGTAGCGACATAGAAGGCTGTTCCGATCTTCTTTGCAAATTGCTTTAGCTTGTCGCGCTTGCGTTCGCGGGCGTAGTCCTCTGGCTTCATGCTGAGACTGAGATCGGTAAAGTCCTCGTAGGTGTGCGAGACGTGCTTGCAGGCCTGGCAGACGAGGATGCTGGCGAGCTTTCCACCAAAGAGCACGTCGACGAACGAGACGGGCTGGTCGTCATCATCGAGGTGGGACGATGACTGGGTGCGCTTGCTAGACCTCGTTTGGGGTGGCGATCGCTGTTTGATGACCTGGAAGGAGAGAGGTGAGCAACAAAGCGGGGAATCGGGCAAGGATGGACTGCTCACGTCGTTCTCCTCCATGCGGATCGCGTCGAGAAGGTGGCACAAGAACTCGTGGGCGTCCTGTTGGTAAAAGTCGAGGTACTGATCGTACTTTGTGCCGAGGGCGGAGAGGATGTCTCTGGGGAAAGACTCAACTGGAGCGGGTGGGCGATGGATGGGGACGAGACGCACTTGGGGCTCACTGACTCGCGCCTGCGGTTGTCCTGGATGTCCCAGGCGACGCGGAGGAGAGCGGTGAGGTGGTGTCCGATGGGACCATGAGCGTTTGTGAGTAGAATGGAGTGTGGTTGTACGACGGGTGGGAGTGACTGGGAGCGTACGAGGAGCTGAAGGTAGTGCGTCGCGATCAACTACGTTAGAGAGAAAAGTCAGTGAAGTTCAATGAATAGAACAAAACTCAACTCAACTCCCTGAACGACCGAGTTCATGAAGCAAGTATTTCCATGATTTGGTAGTCCTGGAGGTAACAAGGCCGACTTTTCCATTTCCTCGCGCGCCCTTCTTGCTCTGTATTGTTCTTGCGGCGAGAGCACTTTCTGTTTCGCCATCGGTCGATGTTGTCAAGATGATGATGATGATGTGTAGAGAGTGTCACAATATCTCTAATAATCTCTTTAAAAGTTTTTCGTTCTCTTCCTCCGTCCCGACAGTAATCCGCAGACATCCAAAACAACCAACTTCTTTACCACGGAATCGCACAACCACACGGTTCTCTTCAGCCAGCGTCTTGTACACTTTCAACGCCCGCACGTTGTCCGCAGCACCCGTCTCTCGGTCCAACACCGGCACCAACACAAAGTTGGCATCGTTGCCCCCGATGCTCCGTCCGACACCCAGGTGCGCGAGCCCTTCCAGCCTTGCCTTTAGCTTTTCACGCGACGCGAGCAGCGTCCGGATCTTGTCCCGCATCCCCTCTATCGCACCCGGCTCCAGCGCAGCCAACGCGAGCTGCGCAGTCAGAGTCGAGATGTTGTACGGCGCCTTCGCGTTCGTCAGTACCTGGATCAGTGGTGGCTGAGCCAACGCCACTCCCAGCCTACGCAGTCACGTCAGCCCTCGCAACGCCGTAGCTCAAGCCAAGGCAGTGCGCACCGGATACCAGCCAGCCCGAAGCTTTTGCTCAGCGTCTGCATCACGCACACGTTCGCATACTCTTTTATTAGCGACACAGCCGACGCGTCCTCTCCTGCAAAGTCTATATATGCCTCGTCCACGATCACGATCCCCTTGAAGGGCTCGTACTCCAACAGCGCCCGGATGGCCTTGAGCGAGAGCTTCGTCCCCGTCGGGTTCCCAGGAGAGCACAGAAATATCAGTTTGATGAGATCGTCCTTAGACACACTGTCCTTTACCTGTTTTCTTGTCAGCTACGTCCGACGTCTCGAGAAAGAAAGAAAAAAAGGACAGACAGCGTCTACAACCAAACTGAATCGCCCTTTTTCACCACCTTCTCCCTCGCTCCCACTCAAGTTGAGCGGACACCGAACGACCTCGATATCGTTGACCTGAGCACACACGGCGTACATCCCATACGTCGGCGGCGTGATCAAGATCTTTTCCCGTCCGGGAACGACGCACACCCGCATGATCAAGTCGATCACCTCGTCCGAGCCCACCCCGAGGAACACGTATTTTTCGCTCGGGAGCCCTCTCAGCGCTGCGATCCGCATTTTGATCGCGTCGTGGGACGGATCCGGGTATCGATTCAGCTGCGCGTTCTGTAACGTGCCATACAGTTCGGGGGGTATCTGCGCAGAAGACGGATCAATGGAGTGGCCGAGCGAGTTTTCGTTGGCGTCAAGCAGGATCCCGTCTTGGTAGTCGTCTCGGGCGCAGCGGTATGGCTCTAGCGCGAGGATGTTGGGCCTGATCACTTTGTCAATATCAAAGTGGGCCGGTTTCGTTGACTCGGAAGAGGGTGCTAGACCGATTATCGCCATCGCGTCGAGAGGTCAAAGTGAAGAGCAGATCGGAATGACTCGCTCGGCAAACGATTATCGATTATGACTCGTCTTATTACACACGCTGACAATCAAACCTCACAAACACCTTCATCACGGCACTACATAGTAAAATGACGCGATCAATCTCCTCATTCACTCACTTACCTTGTTCCCGAGAGCACCCTCGAGTAGTTTCAACACGACGCTCGCCGATCCCCACGAAGACTGATATCCCATCCCAGCATGCCTAGTATCAGAGACGCTCCGTTCAGCATCCACTCCCCAGTTGCCGCCGTGCAACGGAAAAAACGCACCCATAATTATAGACTACCGGGATCGTTCCTCGTCCTCCCTCTCGCTCGATCGAACCCACCTCGAGCCGGATACCTCCCTTTCTCCCCGGTCGCAGCCCACAACCCTCGTCGACGATGAGCCCTTCGAGGTCCTCGACGGTCAGTGTACGGCTTGCACGGACAGAGGGTGGCGCAAGCTCAGGACACAGCCCGAGCATGCGCGTGAGGATGTAGGTGCGGTCTGTCGCGCGGGGTGTTGGGTACCTGGTACCCTTTCAACGATCGATAACACCGGAAAGCGAGGAGAGTACTTGCCAGTCATCGGGCACTTTGATCCCACCGACGAGCACCTGTTCGGGCATTTGGTGTCATTCATGAAGTTTTGCGTTCCAGAAAAGAGGGACTCACGTTGCCCGTACACAGTGGCATCAGATACACATATGATCCATCCGCACCACTGAGCGTCCTTCCGAACTTGACCCACGGTGCGCGCAGCAGGGCGGTTTGTCCACGGATGGGATAAACGTCACTGTCCTCGATGCCTCCAAGAAAACGGGCGCCGATCCCAGGGCATGCGATGATGGCTGCCGGGTTCGTCGTCTCGTCCAATACCTGCCCAACGCATTTATTCCGAGTCAGTGTCAGAGAAAGAGCATGATTACCTGTGAGATATGCTGCAGGCTCGCCCGCTTCGTGGAACCTCCGCTAGACAAGAAACGAGCGAGGAGCCAGTTCAAGTACGTCTGGGTGTGGACAGTGAACGTGGTCATCGTGTAACCGGCCGTCGAGCCCGGGATGAGATCGTTTTCCGGTACCTTTTGAAACTAATGTGACGGCGACATGGGCATCATCATCGAGAACGCAGGAAAAAAACTCACGTCAGGCATGTGGTCTAGCCATGGGGTAGGATCGACGCCATCCGCTCGGAATTCGGTGTGGTTATGTCTGAAGAAGAGGCCCGGCGCGGCTCCACTCCCGTCTGGATCTGAGTCTCGCCACATCGTTTCGAACGTTTCCTTGTCGATCGCTGCATCATGGGAGGTAGTGTCTGGCGTCCAGAGACAACGCAGACGAATAACGTACCTTTCTGTCGTGCATCTCCGTATGCTTGGCTGACGTGGTGTGCACCCTATCGAGGAGAGTTGATCGATACGACGCGATCACTAGGATGGGAGGCTTACCGCCCAATGGCTCGTATACCGGATCGTTCGCGGGTCGGTGGGAAACGTCTCAGCGACGATGGTGACTTTGTACCTGCCTGTTTCTTGAACGCGGATGGCGGCGGATAGACCGACCACGCCTGTTCCGATCGCGTTAGATAAGAGTTAGTATGCAATTCGGCGAGCACACCTGCTCCAATAACTATGATTTGTTTCTTGTCGTTCGACATGATCACGGTACTAGATCTACTATATATTCCAGCCAAAAAGAATTCAGATATCCGAGCGCTAGAGTAGGTATAGTAATTCCACATCGATTAGGCAACCGACATCATTCATTCTCGCTGCTTTTCATCTCAACTTCGACCAGTTCGTCAGTCGGTGACAGTCTCCATACTCTAACAGAACCATCGTCCGCGGCGGTCGAGAGCAGGTCTTCGAACCCGGACCGAGGACACCATTGCACCGAATTGACGTCGTAAACGTCGTGGGAAGACGACGCAGACGCGATGAGTCTCGACGACAGTGTGGCTGGCATACCATTATCTCCCTGAGGAGATTCCTTTGACGGAACAGACTCAGAGGCGATCGGCATTCGTCTGACCGTCCGACTCACCGATATTTCCCAGACGTTTATTTTACCATCGCTACCCGTGCTTGCAAGCCACCCGAGGTTGTCACCCTTCCCCGATCCCCAACTGATCGAATATATGCTTCTCGTATGTCCCTTAAGCTGATGGGCAAACACCCACGAGTCTCCAGACCGTCTCCATATCCGGATGGTGAGATCATCAGAGGAAGAGGCGAGATAGTCACCACGCGGTGCCCATGCAATAGACCACACTGTTCCTGTGTGCCCGGACAGCGTAGCGACGGAACACCAATCTTCGGATGGATCGTCGACGTAAATATTGATCGTGTCGTCATAAGAGCCCGATGCAAGGATGTCTTCCGTAGGGTGCCACGAGAGGCATTTTACATCTTGACTATGGTCCTGCAGGACCATGATGCACTCGAACTCAGAATCTGGTTTGACTGGGGAAAAAAATCAGTCGAGAGAGTCGACTTCGGGCGGAAAACAAACATCACCTTCCCAGATCCACACTGATTTGTCTCTGCTGCACGTCGCAAGCGACGTTCCGGTCGTCGAGTACGCGACACTCTTGCATTCCGTTTCATGTCCCTCTATCACGTAGACGAGTTCCCATTCTGCAGGGTCGCTGTCGTCGTCGTCCGAATCCTCGCGTCTTTCATATATTCCGACCGAGGCGTCAAAAGAACCCGTTGCGAGCGTGTTTCCCGAGGGTGCCCATGCGACGCTTCGGACCGTTTTGGTGTGCGCCGTCGGGATCGTCGTGAGATGTGAAAAAAGTAGTTTTGAAGGATCGTTTGAGTCCTTGCGGTAGCCGTAGAGACGCACTGTCTTGTCCGCCGAACATGAAGCAAGCAACGGTTTTGCTGGGTTCCATGCAACCTGCCAGGCGCGATCGTCGTGACCTGGACGATAAGAGCGTGTAGACTCGAACTAGGTAGATCAGGTCTAATACCTTACCTAGAAGTTCAGCGCAGAGCTGCAGCGTACATGGCAGATCCAACGCCATCAACTCTGTCGTAGTAGATATGATCAGATAACTCCTACTACTGTAATACGTAATTTCTGAAACCACTTTTGTACTCAAACTTGGTTACGGCCATCCTCCCGCGGACTCAATGGTTGTACTATCAGTCAATTATCCGAGGGGCGAACGTCGCTGCTCAGCAAACACCGAACTGCGCATGACCTCGACCCGTCGGTACGTTCGCGAGCAAACTTGATACACATGGAAACACCCTCTTCATCCCATGTGAGATCCTACCTCCAACTCGGTCCCGAGCTAACGCTCAATACATCCATTTACGTTGTCGAGATATGACCCCTAGAGACATCCCGATCGATAATGCGTTCTCTGGTGTTTCTCGCTTTGCAACGTCGACCTTCGAGTTGTACCAATGACTATTCGTGTTGTGGCTTCTGGGCGGATATTGGGTGACATTCCGAGGTGAGTGCGAGATATGTTCATTCGGACATATTTCACGATATGATAGTGTTGTTGTCGTCATGACTTCTGTGGATGTGTTTCACTCTCAAACCTGACTGCTTTCGCCGTTAGAATGATCTGTCGTAATTTAGACACTAGCTGATTGGCAGCATGAAAAGGGGCATATGGCCAACACATCCCGGCAAGAGTCTATTGTCGCTATGGGACGGATGCATTCATCTCGAACATCATTTTCGAGTTATTATTTGTTGCGACAATATACCCAGATCGACGAGCTACATAAAGCCTTGCCTGACATGCATCGACTCAGCTCCCTATTCCTTTATACCACGCAAGATGGCTTTCAGGTCACTGTCCTTTCTCATCCTCGCTGCTGCCGCCGCCAGCGCAAAAACTTTAAAGTTTGCCGGCGTCAACATCGCTGGGGGTGGTATGCCCTTTTGCTTCATGCTGCTCTAACGTCGTTTGACTATCTCGCAGATTTCGGATGTGGTACTGATGGTACTTGCAACTCCGGTTCGGCTTACCTTCCCCTCACTAAATTTAGTGGTAAGTCAACTCTTCTTTCTTGCATGACGTATCTCAGATTGACGTTCATCCTCGTGTCTAGGTATCGATGGCCTTGGTCAGATGCAACACTTTGTCAAGGACGATGGTTACAACATGTTCCGTCTTCCCACAAGCTGGCAATATCTTACAGGCAACCAAATGAGTGGTGTACTCAACACTGGTCTGTTTAACAACTATGTTGAACTCGTCGAAGCATGTTTGAGCACCGGTGCGTACTGCATAATCGACATGCACAACTATGCGCGGTTCGACGGCCAAGTGGGTTTATCAGTCTTATATTGCTCTATCTTCTGGATAACATTCGTTGCTAGATCATCGGCCAGTCTGGTGGCCCCACCAATGAAATGTTTGCTGAGATCTGGGGCAGCCTGGCTGATCACTGGAAGGATGAGCCCCATGTTCTCTTTGGGCTGTGAGTCGTTTTGAATCATGTCCGTTTCAAATCGTTTGACAGTACGCCATAGCATGAATGAGCCTCACGATATCCCGGTGAGTATAATTCCAACTGAACATTACACAGCGAAATTCAACGTGCGCCTACTACAGAACATGGAAGCATGGGCCGAGACCCTTCAGGCCGCAGTGACTGCGATTCGTTCCAAGGGTGCCACCTCGCAAATGATCCTTCTCTCTGGTACCAATTACATGGCTGCCGATTCTTTCATTTCCAGTGGTTCCGCAGATGCGCTCCACAAGGTGACAAACCCGGACGGCTCTTTCACTAATCTCATCATGGACGTTCACAAGTATCTCGACTCCGGCAACTCGTAAGTCCCGTTTCGCCTGTTTTCCAAACGGGTTGTTCACCATGATACCAGTGGTACCAACGCCGAGTGCGTCACGAACAACATCGACAACGCGTGGAAGCCCCTCTCCACCTGGCTTCGCGCGAACGGCCGACAAGCGCTGAACACTGAAACTGGCGGGGGTAACGTCCAGTCTTGTGTGACCTATCTCCAGCAGCAGATCGCTTACCAGGCCCAAAACTCCGATGGTTAGTCTTACGATGGCTTGTCTGCGCACGCGCTGACTGTGTTACATTCCAGTAATCCTAGGGTACGTCGGCTGGGCCGCTGGTTCGTTCGCGACGAGCTACGTTCTTAGCGAGACGCCGACCTACACTGGCTCTGGTTGGAAAGACACCTTGACGGTGTCAGAAGCACTCTCCCCCAAGAAGAACAACCTCGTCTCGACTCGTGCATGTTGAGCCAAAGATTCTCGAACGTACTCTATGCATCTAGTCTTCAAGGAAAGAAGTATACCCTACTACGGATCGGTTATGGCGAGCGGATTGCAATACCTGGTGGTCACGAAGTTCGAAGCTTTTTTTTTCTCTTTGGTTTTTCAGTTGTTCGTTGAATGTCTCACGGGGCAGAGCCCAATGATGGACAATACAAGTGGTTTATCATACGTGTTCTGCTGTGCTATGGTACCTGTTAGCTTGAAGCTTGAAATACCAACCATACCAGCATTAAACATGTGTGGAGAACCACTATCCAACTAGAGTTATCGAGGACCCGCCTGTCGACAGCAATGGGTCCTCACCTCCGTCAGGAATTGGCAATTCTTGGGATATCTTCTCTGTCTCTTCTAATCGACATACGTCAGTCCGAAACGCACCCTATAGCCCTCCACCCTGCACTGATGTCCGTGCTGGACGTGTCCGAGTCAGGCTAAACGAAAATGAAATGAAACGAGACAGAACGGTGGGGGTACTGTGATGATGGCGTCCGTGTCCATGTTCGAGTCGAGCTAAACGAGAATGAAAAAGACAGGCAAAACGGAGCGTGACTCGATGAGTGCGTGTGTTGCGTGTCCATGTCTATGTCAGGCTAAGCGAAAACAAATCGAAATGAAACAGAAAATGAGAATGGTAAATAAGTGCGGAGAAACCGACCCGACTTGTCTTCTTCGATCGACTTTCGTGTCTATACCTACTCCGGGGTGTGAGGGTCCGACTCGACTTGCCTTCTTCGATCGACTTTCGACATCTCTTCAACCAGCGGTATTTCGTGATAAATGGAAATGGGTATACTAAAATGCCTGTTAATGTATAAAACCCAGGGTGAAACGAACTGTACCGGTCGGAACCCAGTATGATGAAACGAGACGGAGTTGGAATGAGATTGAGATTGCTGGCAGCGGGCACAACGGTAACGGCGAGGGAACGAGACAAGACGGGACAGGATTGTTGGTGACGGGAATAACGGCGTCGACGGCGAAACGGGACAAAGTGGAATGGGATTGGTGTGCAACAGGCACACCGTCGGCGACTAGGATGAGACAGAACGCAACGGAATCACTGGAAACGGGCACGGCGACGGCGACGAGGAGACAGATTGGAACGGAATTGATGTACAACGAGCAAGACGGCGACGGCGACGAGACAGAACGGAACGAGATAGATGCGCATCGGTTAGACGAATAACATGAGTATGTCACAGCAGGGACCCTGAATGGTGAACGATAAAACGAATACGAAACGTCGCATAAATCAACATTCAATGCCTGAAAACATTTTTAAAAAAGCGAAAATGAAACGGAGACGAAAGAATGAGTCTCCCCCGCACAGGACTTATATCATGGCCGGGAAGCCGTGTGGATAAGCCAGTGGGATGGTGAAAACACGACGGCGAAAGGCGAGATAGATGAAAGGCCAGTACGGCTAAAGCTGTTCAAAGTGAAAATAAACAGCCTGCGTCACAACGGGGTGACGCAACGCTGGAATGGTGCGCGGGGATAACGAAACGAATGACGAGGCGCGAGAATACGAGCGGAGCGGGAACGATGAGGCGGAAGGCGGTGAACGGTGACACGGGATGTCGGTGAATATGACGATGGTGGCAGTGACGGAACGGATGAAGAAGACGGTGACAGGACAGGCGGGAACAACGGGGACGGTGATGGTGACTGGACGTGCGGTAAAAGAGACGGCGAGATGGACGGCGAGGGCGGGGTACGGACAGCTTGCACACTGACACGGCAGCGCGCGGTGACAATGAGTCGCCGTCTGGATCGGCATGACTGACTGCGCTGAAACGAAACGCAAGACTGTTGGACGGTCATCGGGTGGCACGGGAACAGGAACGGGAACGAGTGTCTGGTCGAGCAAAAATGGACCGGGATTCATGCACGGCATAGCAGATACCGTGTCCTTCGCGCGCGCACTTAAGCGCGGTCGGCCTGGTACTCGTGCCAAGCCTCGGCGAGGTACGGGCTAAATGAGGGGTCAGCGAGTGCATCGGGAGGAATCACGAACGGTGCGTCGACGTGGCGGCGCGGTTGTACTACGAGACGGAATGGGTACGGATATGTCGGTGGTGGTGGCCTCGAGTGAGGACACCAGCACCGATGTACACCGGGATCGAATAAAATGACTTTCTTCGTCGCAAAATGCGCATGTTGCTGCCTTGGCGGACAGTCACCGGCGGCGTGGCGATGCATCCGTTAGAGACGGATAGACAATGGCAAGGACGATAGTGCCAGCGGAGGTGTCTGAGCGAGCGTTGAAAGCAACAGCGACGGGATGGACGGCAAATGCGTCCGAGATGACAGGCTTAGAGAACCCTAATAAATTAAATTTTATGGATTACGGGAAAGAGGACTTGCCTACTTGGTACTCCAGACAAAATCGTGAGTGAAGAAGAGAAGAAGTCAAGATAAGAGCAAAGGTATAAGTCATGCTGGTTCGAAGTCGACTGAGACGAGGCTGCACATCTTCGTTGGTCGACGTTTGCTCTCGGCAGTAAATTAAAAGTGACGACGCCACGAAAGAGGCAAAGCAGAAAAGAAAAGAAAAGAAAAGCACATCGGCACCATAATATAGTCACGACAAAGATATTGCTTTAAAGTCGTTCTGAAAGTAGGAATACTTACTGCACCGAGCCGACAGACGAGCCGAGAAGCTAGGCGTGGGAAATCTGGGTATGGCGATCGGTTTAGTACACAAGTACAAACATTCTCACTTTCGTTCTCAACTTGAACTATCGGACCTCCTCGTGCCAACACTCTTCATATGTACATCATCCTCTCTGAAAACTATGAACTTCGTGGAAAACATGTCCATGGCCCACGCGAATGACGAGATGGATGCTTCACCTGCAGTGCCGTACCTCCCTTGTCGTGATGTCAAACAAAATTATCGCACCCTCATCTTTCGCCTTCCAAAACGAGATATTTGCGACCATATTTATCCAAAACGCTCGTGATTCCTATATCTCCTACATCGACGGTTGCCCTTTCCCTCCGCTAGCGCGTAGTTGGGTCAATGTTTCGCATGTCTGTCGCTTCTGGCGGGATGTGGCTCTAAATTGCCCAGTTCTTTGGAAATACATCCCCATGATATCGCAGAGATGGACACAAGAGTTATTAGCTAGGTCGAGGAAGTCCCCGTGCAAGATTTGCCTGAAGTGGGACCTTGGGGATAGTCCATCCCGCGTGTTTCACATTGCGGGGCAGGCGATGGACCATTCAGAACGTGTTCTGGAGTTTCGCCTTTACCTTGACTTGACATGCGGAGTCACAGAGGCGGAAGAAAACTTCATGGCCCATTAATTTGACCCCCATCGTTTTCGCCACATTCCTAAACTGGTTTTCTCGCGTCCATCGTTGCTGGAGCACATGGAAATATTGATTCTCGACCCCGATATCGAGGTACCAACCTGTGTGCCTCCGATTCTTTTCGAGGGGGACGTTACCGCCCTCCGTACGCTGAGGTTGGATGGCTACCCGTTGCATTGGTATTCACTCGGACTGAGTGGCTTGACAACTCTCCATGTGTTCTCCGTTTCTCCCCATCTTAAGTTGGACGTGGTGCGATTTCTCACCATGCTGCATCGGATGCCACACCTAGTACATCTGTCTCTCCAAGACGCCCTTCTTAGCGCCCATCACTTTTTATCAAACGGAGAAGTCGATGCCGCCCGAGGCACGTTGAAGTTCATTTTCAGTGAATCCGAATGTCAACGATATGAGGTTCTCCCGACGAGTTTTACAGCATGGGTTCATAACGTTCCACTTCATGTTGAATTTTACCAGGACCCAGCCGCCAGTCAAGACAATCATCGCATCTTGGCAGACATCTGTGGCTCCATTCCAGTATCCGAAGTGTACATGTCGCAAATCTAAACTCGCTGGAACCTTGGAGAAAGGTGTCGAGATGGCTTCCGAATCTACGGCACATCAAACTGAGTAACACCTCCTTGCCTGACATCACTTCCTTGATCTGTCTCCCCTCTTCCCATGGCCCGAAAAACCAGAGTGGGGGTACTCATGGAGGTCAAAACGGGATATTTTTTCCAGAATTGGAGGAAATAGAGTTGCACCAGCTCAAGGAGAGAGTACAAGACTGGGAATATGAAGCCTCGAACTCGAGTCTGCCCCCTCCATTCCAATCTCTCTGCGATGCCGTTTCGACTCGCAGAGAGACCCGGTGTAGACTCACCGCCACCACATGTATTGTCTACACTGCCAAAGGTAGGACACTTCTGGAGGTGTTTGGGAGGTGGGAAAATGATCAGTTCAAGGCAAGGCTCAAGGTCACCTTAAATACGTTCCCATTTTTTGATCAGGTAGGTGACAGCGCTCGACATTATTTCGTTGCTAATACTGATATTTAATATGTAAGTGTACCTAGTAAAAGATGCCCGTTTAGTTCTCAAGCATGATGTCCTGTTATCCTCAGAAAGAGAGAATCTGAGGATTGCACAGAAGTCAGTGATAAAAGCTTGTATAGAGACTGACTGGCGTCCACAGCAGGATTCCCGTATCGTCGCACCTTCATCTCTATTCAAGTTGAATATTACCACCGAGACTTGACGGTTTTTATGTTCCTTCTGGATGCTCTTGTATTTTGTGAAGCGCTCTCATTCCTTCGACAGTTTGGGCGTTGCGTGCGGGAGGTGCGTCGCAAACGGGGGACTCGTGGGGCCGAGCAGTCACTGGGGCCGTCCGTGTCAACCGAAGGCAGGGACGGCGAAAGTGGCGACGGCAGGGATGATTGCAGTGTGATACGGGCGATGACAGCGATGACTAGCGGCGGCCATGCGGATCGGGGACGACTTTTGCATTCGGGGTACAACTCTCGACGGCGGCGGCGAACGCAGCCCAGTGGGCAGGGTCAGCCTTGGCTTCTGAGAGCAGTCTCTAGAATTCGGTGTCGCTGGGGGAGGCATAGCGCGTAGCCGATTGATCATCGCGGTCCATCAGTGAGATTGCCCTGAATCGCAAGGGTCTCGATATCGTCTAGTGACTAGTAGAGCAATTGGATCAGAGTCGCACCGTGCAAGCGGACTGTGCGCGCGAGCGAGCGAGAACGATGGGACGTGTGTGAAAAGGTGAGACGAAGTGCGACAAACACTTAGACGACGAGGGAGACGTGCATGCATGATGGAAAACGGGAACGAAAAACGTAGATTCTCTGCCAGGAGCGGGTACAAAACTACAAACAAAGCGGTGACAGAACGGACTCACGGTGACACGGAATGATGGCCGGAACGACGGAAACGGGCCATATACCACCGCAGAGCGGTCTCGTGCTCTACAACGACAATCTAGTTCTACCTAGTTCTGTCGGATAGTTTAAGTGGCAGGTAAAGATACACTGAGTATAGACAGCTCACCTCCGGTATCCTAAATATTGTAATCTCCTGCAGGGCATCCCATTGATCTTAGCCAAGACTAGCTTTCCTGAAAAGCAATATGCACTGACCTGCTGCTTAAAGTATCGTCTGTTTTCTTCGTCGATGAGTACCAAGTTGAGGTAATACCGTGTACTGAATTTCTTGTTGACTTCGCGGAATGTGGGTGTAAGATCGAAGCCTCCGAGAAATAATCGGATAGGTATAGTTTCACCTGCACAGCCAACCACTAGATATGCTGCACGTCTAAACCGAAACTAGACTACTTACCCCGAACCGGCGCCCCATCCATGATCTCAAACTTTGTGATGGTTTCACTCTCATTGTATTGATTCGGTGGTGAGCCTGTAGTTTCGCGCCTGATGATCGAAAGTTCCATATGCTTGATCTTGATCCGAACGAGCAAAAAGTAAATCTTGCCGACGATGACATCTTTCAAGTGGTACCTGATAGCTCCTGTTCATGAGCTGCGCGAGGCGACAAGGAGAGGGGGACATACTTTGACTTGTTGTACTCGAATTCGATGTGCAGACAGTCTTCAATGCCCACTTCCATCTTGATCGCGTTGTTGCTGTCAGGCGGCATGCGATAGGAATGCACCCAGAGGTCTCTCTCTTTCGTTACGTCTGCTATCCGCCGTGACACGGTCACTCGTATGAAGTATCTTGTCGAATTTGAGACGACGTGCAACAACCAAAATCGCTTTGAACTGACCGTAGCTTCACGTTGATTCCCTGATAACTTTCGAATTGTTTCTCCACGTTCTTGAAAAGAAACTCAAACGTCTGGGCCTGTCGTAGTTCTCCCGGCGATGCTAATTCTTGAGAAAGCGACAGAAATTCGTGGTGGTTTCCCCTATCATAGAAGAGTTCTACGCGGGATAGGTGACGGAGTGTAGCAGGAGAAGTAACTGGACCTACCTATGGTGCCCACGAACTCGACTTTGATGCCCTCATGCGTCATCCGCTTCCCATCGCGGACTCTTATCATAACCTGTGAGTGAGTCGTACACACCGCCTTTGGGGACAGAAGATGCCAGAGACGAACCTGTCCGCCGATCGAGTCACCATCGTAGTAAACTGGACACTGGATGATTTTGTCTTTCTCCCCTTTGATATCCACCTGTTTACGCAGTTCTTCTCCGTCGAGCTTGACGTCTACGTCGACCGGAGATGCAAAAAAATAAGCCATGGTGATCGCTGGATAATTTGGTAGTTTTGGTTGGTTGGTTGGAACTTGCTTGTAAGCGACCTCCCAAGGGGTGGTCAGTCGGGATTCGGAGTGGCGTTACCTCCTCTATGCTATCACTTCCTCCACTGCACCCGGCCCGTCTCCATCGCCGCGACGGTCGCTGCACGTCGTCGATGATGACGACGCAACAGCGACACAGCGACGACGAATCGTCAACAACATCGTCCCCTTCCCCACCCCGTGCCTGTCTTTATGCCACCACGACCGTGAGGTGACGACGACTCAACACATCCACTCGAGCGTGCATGGCGTGCATGCACGCGACGACGACACTACGTCCCCACACGACACGACACCGTCCCCATCCTCATGCCATCACGACCGTGGCGTGACGACGTCGACAACGTCCCGTACCCACGACCCACGCAGGTATATTGGACCCATGCAAAATCCTGTCCCTCCTGAAGTAACAAACAGGAATCATGAAATCATCACCTGCTCTCATTTTGGTCCCTACACTATTCTAAATGCAGCTACACTATCCTATGGCACTCGGAATGATTGCACACGCGAACGGCCGACAAGCGCTGAAACTGGGGGGTAGCAACCAGTCTTGTATGACCTATCTCCAGCAGCAGATCGCTTACCAGGCCCAAAATTCCGATGGTCAGTCTTACGATAGCTTGTCTGCGCGCGCACTGACTCTGTTACATTCCAGTCATAATCGGATGTGTCGGCTGGGCCGTTGGTTCGTTCGCGCCGAGCTACGTTCTTACCGAGACGTCAACCAACACTGGTTCTGGTTGGCAAGACACCTTGATGGTGTCGCAAGCACTCGCCCAACAAGAACAACCTCGTCTCGACTCATGCATGTTGAGCCCAAGATTCTCGAATGTACTCTATGCGTCTAGTCTTCAAGGAGAGTAGTATACCCTAATACGGGTCGGTGATGGCGAGCGGATCGCAATACCTGGTGGTTATTATAAAGCTTGAAGCTTTTTTTTTCCCTTGGTTTTTTTAGTTCTTCGTTGAATGTCTCACGAGGCAGAGCCCGATGGTGGACCGTACACGTGGTTTATCACACTACGTGTTCTGTTGTGGTATATACCCTATGATTCAGTTAGCTTGAAGCTTGAAATACCAACTATACAGCATTAGATATGTGTGGAGAACCACTAGGCAAGCAGAGTTATCAGACCACCCGTCGTCGACAACAATGCACGCCCTCACCTCCGTTAGGAATTTGGCAGAATTCTTGGGATATCTTCTCTGCGTCTTGTAATCGACATATGTCACTCCGAAACGCACCCTATAACCCTCCGCCCTGCAAGACGCATTGGCATGGGCGTTGAGAGGGCGTTGAGAGAGAGATAAAATAATGCTCACCATTCAAAGTTGTCCAAGAGACCTGCATCGACGATGTGACGAACCATAAAAATAAGAAAAACGAGAAAGTCCGCTCACTCCAAGCAAAGTATCCCTTGATGTCTACGCCGTCCTCAACTGCAGCTTCCAGCATAGCTTTCGTGTAATCCCTGTAGTATTCTACCCTGTCCACATCATTGATCGCCTCTTCTATGGTCTTGGCGTTTTCATCCTTGACAGCGAATCCACTTTCCGTGACTCTGGTTCTCGACCATCACTACCATAGATAGCTGGGCCTCGGTGCCAGGAAGAGAACTTACATAATGGGCTTGCCATATCTCTGGGAAAGGAGTAAGGAACAAAGATGGAATGGTCGGTAAATGCGAACCTTGTAAATATAACCCAGCAACTGGACAACATATCAGATCGCTGAGGAAGACCTACTGTAGCCGTTGGCAGATGGTCTCACCTTCCGGAAGCCAGGCGCGTCTGTTGGTTGGTACGTCAGAACCTTCCATGAAAAAGCCAGGAAAATCTGCACGTACAGCTCTGGAGCCAGTTTACATCCGCTATAATGTCCAGTGTTAGCACATATTTTACGGGACTGCCATGATGGGTTGACTTACCTTGTGTGCCAAGGTTTGACCCATCTGGCTTCTTCTGGGTCTGCTTCACGTAGCCAACGAATTCATCGTCTCCTCCGTCCGCTACAAGTCGTGTGTCGTGAATAAAGAATACGTGTGGTATGTTCAGATACTCACAAACGAGATGTGTCGTATAGTGATTCAGTCCGAAGAAATCGGATGATCCTTTGACGACTGCGATTTCGTCCGCAGTGAATTCAGGGAGGCGACTGCCGCACTGCTTCTTCAGCGCCTCGAGGTAGTATCCGAGGTATATCGGGTCCGCGAACCATCCTTGAATGAACTATAGCAAATTAATGACTTGAGCGCAAAAGAAAAGAGATACCTAATCTTATATCACAGGCGCGCTGTACAACTTCAGCATCTGACTACCAGTCAGCCTAGGTGGACACGCCAAAAACAGAAACCGCGCGCCCACTTTGTTGCGTGTTGGTGTACGGTTCGAACCAACTGCAGTCGAGCGTAATTCCAATAGTGCCGTTCTGTTTGGGTAGAAATTGTTCTCTATAAAGTTTTACGGCGTATCCATGGGCTATCAATACACTATGGGTCACTCTAGATAAGAAGATCACTTTAACAAAGAGAGGAACATTGGACAGAGCAGAAACGTACATGTAAGGCTCGGTGGAGTCTCCCACAGGGGATTTGACACGATCGCTCGTGCGTCCAGGTGCGAAAACACCATGGCCATAACCCAGTACAGACATACACCACGGTTCATTGAAGGTGATCCTGAATGATAGCTGCGTTTCAGGTCACACACAGCAATATACATGGTACTCACCAATGCTTCACGATATCGCCAAAGGATTCGTAGCATACCTGAACAAGTTCAAGATTCAAATTGAAATACGTGGGAGAAAAACACCGACTTTGGCGTAATGGACATAGTCTTGGACTATCTCTTCCTTGTTCAGCCAGCCTCCATACCGGTCATGCAGAGCCTGAGGTAGGTCCCAATGATACAAAGTCTAGTGAGACAATTCAGAAACATGTACATATCTACTAGGGAGGGGGTGTCATACACACCATATAAGGAGTAATACCATTTTTCAGGAGCTCTTGCGCGAGGTTCCTGTAGAACTGTACACCTTCCGGATTCACTGGGTCGTTCCTTCCGCCTCGTGGAATAATACGGGACCACGAGAGGGAGAAGCGATATGCCTTAACACCATAAGACTTGAGGAGTGCAACGTCATCTTTCCAACGGTGGTACGAGTCCGTGGCTACGTCGCCAGAAGATCCGTCGGCTATCTTTCCAGGAATGCGGGTGAACGTGTCCCATATAGAGTCAGCTCGGCCACCCTCGCTGGGCGCGCCTTCAGTCTGGTAGCTTGCTAGGGGTGATGTTATAAATTAATGCATTTCTTCCCCTAGTCCCAACTGATATGGGGGATACCTGTTGCGAAACCCCATGCAAAGTCTTTGGAAAACTTGGGCTCGGTCATTTGGAACGAGGAATATGCAAAAAGAGAAGTCACAGCAGGTTGCCAGTGAGTATGTGTATCCTGGTTGTTATATTTCGAGCTATAGAAATTTATCGCACTCCAGCGTCGCCGCACGCAGCATCCGGAATAACATCGGGAGAAAGAGTGTTTAGGGCGAACCTAAGGCTGATCTTCGGGCTCGCACCACTGGCGGGGAGGATTAATCTATTCTAGGACCACCGACCTGGGATAAGTAAAGGACCCTTGATTTCCTGATGCTATTAAATTTTCGCTCGAATTCGAATGTTCTGATTGGAGGAGAGGCCTACGTGAGTGCGGAAGGCGGTGACGTCGGCAGTGGGTAAGTTCCTGAAGAAGTTTCGGGGACCTTAATCGGAGGGCCGCCGTAAGTACTATCACTCCTTAAGGACTGAGCCACCCTACTACCTCCTGCCATGTTACCGGACACGTACTAATGTGAAGATGCCGGCGTGCCAGGGGTGGTGCCTCGAAGTTCAACATTCAGGTCCACTGGCAAGTGCCACATAAAATTCAACTTTATGTCTTTGTCTACTAAGCACACTGGTACCAATGGTTCACGCACAACAATGAATGCATATATGAAGGGCCTTCCGCCTGGATGGCACTTTACCAACCCCCTCCTTCACACATGCGCGGAAAATGCTACTCAGGCTGGAAAGGTGGTTTTGCCATTTTGGGTCATGCAACGTCTAACCTATTACATCTTCTAGCCTTTATCTTATTTGTCTTGTTCTGCCCAACAGCTTCGAGAGCATTGAATTTCTCGCAATGTTTAGTGGACATGATAAGCTGCGCTACCACCGACCAGAATTGCCCTCATGGTCTTTCAAATGTAACTGCACTTCCATACCTCCTGACAAGCAATGGGCCCGCCAGTTTCAATGATCTCAACTCTAGCCTGAGCGGCACCATTTGCATGGAAATTCTAGCCAATGATTGCAAAACCTATTGTGGAGAGGGGGACGAGTCGTTCAGTTGGAGTATTTTTTCGCAGGAGTTTGCCGCATGGCTCCTACCGTATCTTGCTCTGGTTTCCCAGCTCCCTTTTGGCTCTCAACGCAGGACAGACAATCTTATGTCTGCCATCCTCACACTCGGTTCACCAACTCTGGCAGGCTATTCTCTGTATGTCACCCTCCTTAATGCCCGATGGCTCAACGATCAGCTTTTTTCGGGCATTGACTATCCAAGTGCTGCAGTTCGCCAAAAAGTGGTGCAGGTTTTGAACCGTCTCCAATACGTCCCTCTACGCGTTCATCCCGGAAGAGATGGTCGATTTGAGTCACTTGTTGTTCACCCAGATAACGACCAATGGTGGTCCACACTTTCGGAACACCTCGACTATTCACGTACTTGGTCAATTGCATCCGCAACATCGATCGCTTGGGTGGTCATTGCCTATTTGCTTACTGTCGCAGATTCCCTCTCTAATGTCGCGAATAACATAAATTCCAATGGACAAGGAACTGGTTCTGTGTGGCTTTGGCTGTTGCCGATCGTCATTGGCTGGTTGGTTCTTTCGCCTAAATGCGATTACTATCGCGTGCAAGACGCTACAACAGGGCAAATCAACAAGTATTCGAGTCAGATTCTCATGACCCTGACGCTACTCCTACCCCAGTCATCTCCAACTTTGGCTTGACCATTAGTCCCAGTCCAGACTGGGATTTTTGTGATAGAGATGCAGAAATCACTTCCGCAGACGAATCCAGCATTCCTCCTTTGTTTAACTATGCAAGAGTGTTACCATGGTCCCGTACCGTCCACGTGACTGCGCTATTTTACCGCGCAGCTTGGAGAAAGTGGAATCGTCGAATAGGTTTTGACGGACAGCCTATTACCGGAGATGTGCGTGGCGACGCTCCTCGCGAGTGTAGACTGGGGAATCGCGAGCAGATCGCCCGCTACTGTCACCCCAATGAACGTGAATACTCAAGCGCTGAAGTTTTCTGGCCCCGAGGCGTTTTGTTCAACATGGTGGTGGCATCACTGATGTCGCTGCAGCTGCAGTGGGCGACGACGGGTGCTGCCTTCCTCGTTTTCTGGTTCACCCCTACCTCCGTAAGTGATTTGCTACATCTCATAGACAATTTACTGAACACATGCCTCCTTAGGGACTTGGATGCCGTTCGCTCGCGTTCTTGATATATGGGTCGCTATCTACCATCATATGGGTCCTCCTGGTGCTATCTAGCGTATTGGACAACTATGCAGATCATCTGAAGACGAATGCCCGTGATATGGAAAGCGGTGTGCAACGGACACCAGCCCCGCCTCCGTGGTTCCCCACAAATATTCTACCCAATGACTCTGGTGTTGCCATACCATTGTTAGACTTGAACGCTCAGGACCCCGACCTCTCAGCGGACAGAGTCGTACAGCCCGATATTGACTCCGATGATGAACATCATATTCGTACGAGACGGAGATATATTCGGATACTTTCTGGCATTGCGGATCTGCTCAGATGGACCGGGAAAACATTCGCTGTCATCAACGCGATCGGCATTATCGCTATTTCAGTCGCCCAGTATGCCAACGCCTTCGACTCTTGTTATTGCAACTCAAGCTCTATAAGCTGGGGCTCTTCCGCCAACGTTATCTTCCAGCCGGTCAGGAGCGAGATCGACCAGGCGAGACGCGCTTGGTTGGGTGGCGTGGCGCTCGCACTTACTTCTTGTGCGTTTTTCGTCGGCTCGATATACATCGTTCGAGATCCCTTGCCATTGTAGATTTATCATCTTCCCGTTTTCACTTGAC
The DNA here is from genome assembly GCA_038091855.1 of Leccinellum luteum. Taxonomy (NCBI): domain Eukaryota; kingdom Fungi; phylum Basidiomycota; class Agaricomycetes; order Boletales; family Boletaceae; genus Leccinellum; species Leccinellum luteum. The sequence continues at coordinate 30,747 of JBBPPG010000061.1, read as the reverse complement.
GGAACTTCGGACTTTGGTGCTGTAGCAACTGTTCTTTGTATCGATCGGAAACGACTCTGAGACGAGTGCAATTTTAAGACATCATCATTGTTCGAAAGTCCAGTAGGTCATGAATTGGTGCGATCTAGTTAGTGGTCATGGGTACGGTTGGAAAGCCGCCCTTACATAGAGGAGACGTATGTGTTGTACTTTATGTCATGACGGATTCGAGTTCGTCGAGTGACTGCTTCCCGCACGGGTGGATAGTCCGCACACATTCATCCAACAAACGCATTCATCGCGACTTCACGTCTTGGATCCAGGCGTGCCCAAGAGCTTGTAAATTTAACAAGGACAAACAACATACCACCGTGACAGTCTCAAATATAGCTTTACGCGTACTTATTGTTCATCGACTCTCCAACACAACGTCTTTCAGTGTGTTCTGCTGGTTAACACAGCTCAGTGCTTCGGACGCACAAATAAACCAAGAAATCGTCTCAAACCATCTGTTATATCACTTCTGCATATACGCTTGTACACTGTTACCATGATCCAGACCGGCCTCATACAGAGTGCCCACGATGATCTCGTGACAGACCTATGCTATGATTACTACGGCCTTCGTCTCGCCACATGCAGTCTCGACCAACGGTAAGCTTTAATACAAACGCGCATTAGCTGCTTCCAACCAACTATAGAATCAAAATCTGGCAGCTAGATGAGACTGAAGGGACATGGAGCGTAGAAGATGAATGGAAGGTCATATCAGTTCTTTGCGTTATGTATCGTCTTTTAATGCGCTTTTTTCACAGGCCCATGACGCTGCTGTATCAAAACTGAGCTGGGCTCACCCAGAGTTCGGCACCATCATCGCGTCCTGTTCCTTCGATCGGACCGTCAAAATTTGGGAACAGACCTCCTTTGCAGTCGGTGGAGATTTTCAACCCAATGGATCCATGAATGTTCAAGCAGTGGCTTCCGGTAGTAATTCTTCGAGATGGGTTGAAAGAGCTGTCTTGCTTGATGCGCGTGGCACAGTGAGGGCGGTGGAATTCGCACCGCACCACTTTGGGCTGAAACTGGTATGTATAAACCTGCATTCGAGACTGTCACTCCATCTCAATTTCAACCTCGCCCAGGCAACCGTCTCATCTGATAACTACCTTCGGATATACGAATGTCTGGAGCAATCTTCGTTGGCTACTTGGCAACTCTGCGAGGAGGTGGATGTCACAACGCTTCCGGCGATGTCATCCCCTTCGTCTCTATCAGTCGCATTTGCAACACCCACACAGACACATGCAACGCTCGAGGGTGCCTCTGCGTCCTTGGTTGCACAGGCACTTCAGCAATCTCAGGCCCCACTACAACAGAGACCTGGTTTGGGTAACCGAGAAGCCGATGGTGGATGGTGTGTATCGTGGTGCAAAGAGAAATATTGGGGAGAAGTCATTGCGGCAGGTTGTGGCATATCGGGAACTATCAAGGTAAGTAGCCAACCTTAACCTTTCTCTCGAGTATGTTGTTGGATCTTTCTAGATCATACAAGTGTCTCCCTCTCGCCGCCCAACAACACTCCTGACACTCGATCCAATTCCCTCTGGGTCCACCAAGCCATCGGAAGCTAACCTTGCGGCTGGACCATCTGGTGATGGGGAAGCACCAACACCGTATGCGATCACTTCCGTTGCGTGGGCCCCGTCCTGCGGACGGTCATATCATCTCCTTGCAACTGGAGGAAGAGATGGTCATGTGAGAATCTGGAGAGTAAAACCAGCTGACGAGAGCGACGATTCCGAAACGGATGGAGAACCAAAGTGGACAGGCACAATCGTGGCAGATTTTGACCAACACAAGTTTGTTGATCTGGCTCCTCTGTCTGCCTCGCTGATCACCCTCCTTTCCCCGTTGCAGGTCGACGGTTGGTCGCGTAGAATGGAATATAACAGGGTATGATCGCGATATCGGTACTTGCCTTCTTGAGTAGCTAATCCAGACCTCAGTACCGTTCTCTCGTCAGCCGGCAATGATGGTCGTGTTCGGCTGTGGAAGGCCACGATTGGGAGTGTCTGGAGACCCGCAGGCAGCATTGGGGTAGAGCAGTCGGAAGATTCGTCCGACGCGGACGCGGTTATGGAAGATAACACTGTGGGCGAATAGGGTACCGGTGGTCGACAAGACTGCACGCTTTCTGGAGTTGGGACAAGGGGAAAATGTCAAGAATAGTTTATACCAGATGCGCGAACGGTGTGCTGGCCGTGACAGATTCGACTCAATCCACCTGACCGGATTGGCTGCGTCCGGAGGGCCGTCGGTCCGTTTGATCGGTGCATCTTCCCAAGCCGTGGCGCTGGCAGCACAGAAACTCCCAGTCACTGCGTGTCCTATATATCTGGCCATTACGACAGCCTACAAACTATCCCAGAGCGAGACGATGGCGCAATCTGGGTCATTTGCTTCCCATCATCGTCCAACAGCACGACTAACTTCCGTCGTCTCCCATCTCAGCACTCCACGCTACAAGATTGTCGTCAGCCGTAATCTTGGTCCCGATGTGATGCCGTTGTTGGAGAGTAGGCATGAACTAGAGGTACGATTGTACACCATACCATGCAGTGCCATTATTCGATCGGATTACTGCTAGTTGGTTGTCTGGCCAGAAGACCGAGCATGCGGGAGGAAGTGGCTTTTAGACAACATCCCGGGTGCAACTGGGATAATCGTTATGCCAATGACGGACAAAGTAGGTTCTTTGCGGAGGGATTCCTCGCATATACTTAACTCCGTCGTCAGGTTGACTCGGAATTCTTGGACAAGGGTCAGTTCACAACAACCACTCACTGGGTATATTTGACTAAAAAAGCACCCGTCATCCATAGCCGGATCTTCTCTTCGAGTCGTATCGACGATGTCTGTTGGTTATGGTGAGGCTACCCTTTCATTATTACATGATACATCACCTTACCTGAGCGCACGACTGTATTAGATCATATTGACCTCAAGGCAGTTGCCAAAAGAGGGCTTAGGATCGGCTATACACCTGATGTTCTAACTGATGCAGGCAAGTTTCATTTGCCTAATGTGTCGCTTCGCACCCATCAACTTTGCTTGGTAGTTGCTGATATAGCCGTGATGCTGGCGCTGATGGCAGGAAGAAACGGTGGAATAGGATATTCTCTCGTGCAAAATGGAGAGGTAGGTGGTTTAGTGAAAGTGATCGAACTAAAGACATGTCGATGGTCTCCATAGTGGCCAGGCTTCACCTGGGCGCCTTTTGGCCTTTGTGGCCCTCAGCTAAGCACGACAGTGCTTTCTCCGACACGCAAAATTGGTTTCATCGGGTTTGGACGAATAGCGCAGGCAACCTTGTCACGGCTCGTGCCATTTGGCATCACTCATTGCCTGTATACATCAAATCCTTCTTCCACACCAAATATACAGCGTGACGAAGATTTGCGGAAGAAGCACAACCTCAAAGCGGTCGCAAAGGTGGATCTCGAAGAACTGGCTCGCGAAAGCGACGTATTAATTCTGCTCGCACCGGGCGGCTCTGGAACCCATCACATTATCAACGAAACTTTGTTGAGGAAAATGAAGAGCACAAGCGTCCTTGTGAATGCGAGCAGAGGATCCCTGGTAGATTCTGATGCGCTTGCGAAGGCACTTCGGGAGGGATGGATCTGGGGGGCAGGACTTGACGTCGTGGAGGGTGAACCAAATGTTCCAAAGGATCACGCTTTGCTCCAGGAGCCAAGGTAGGCCGAAGTAATTGACGCCGCACTTGGTTCTCATTCTCCGGAACGCCGCAGATGTGTCATCATTCCGCATATCGGGAGCGCGACGCTCGAGACACGGAGGCATATGGCGACCTACGCCGCGCAGAATTTGATTGCCGCTGTCTTGGGTGGTGATATGCCGGCTGAAGTCGATCTCTCGACCGTTTCTTGACATGATTACAGCCCAATAACCCGAGGAGATAAGTGTGTCATTAGAACGATAGAAATAAAGAATCCGGGTGCACGGTCCGAGTAGCGCTGACTAAGCATTTCGTTAACTGAGATCTCGCCTCTTAAGTTTTGCCCTAAAAAATAAAATGAACTTGAACGCACGTTCTTTCCTCCTGCGACAATGACAAAGTTCATTCTCATTTCTGGAGGCGTGGTCAGTGGAATCGGCAAGGGCATCATTGGTGCGATGCCACGTTTCTCGTGTTCGTAGATCCCTGTTCACATGTCGCGGACGTGCAGCCTCTTCGACCGGCCTCCTCTTGAAAACGGCTGGCCTCAGAGTCACCGCAATCAAAATAGATCCTTATATGAACATAGATGCTGGCACTATGCGACCCACCGAGCATGGTGAGATCAAAGCAAATGATGTCTTGGCTAGTCTCTGAGTATCCTCACCAGGTGAGGTATACGTTTTGAACGACGGCGGTGAGGTAGACTTGGATCTCGGAAATTACGAACGCTATCTGGATGTCACGCTATCGAGAGATAACAACATAACTACGGGTAAGATCTATCAGGAAGTCATCGAGAAGGAGGTCTGTTGTACCCAAGTGACTTGCTTTGTCTCGTTGACCTTTGGCACAGAGAAGAGGCGAATATCTTGGTAAAACGGTTCAGGTGGGATTGTGATCATAATCGGCACGTATGAGAGCCTGATAGGCCGCTTGGCAGATCGTGCCCCATGTCACGAATGCTATTCAAGACTGGATAAGTCGTGTCTCGAAAATTCCAGTCGACCATTCAGGAGAAGAGCCAGACCTTTGCATCATAGAGGTACATGCGGTTGCTTATTCAGATTGAAATACCTCAAAGCATCTTGCCTTCAGCTGGGAGGAACTGTGGGAGACATAGAATCCGCTCCCTTTATCGAAGCCATGCGGCAGTTCCAATTTAGAGTAGGGCACGAAAACTTTGCCCTCATACATGTCTCGCTTGTTCCGGATATGCATGGCGAGCAGAAAACCAAGCCTACGCAGACAACCGTCCATGCTCTGCGAGGGCTGGGATTACTCCCGGATCTAGTGCGTTGTCATTTCTGTGGAGGTTCTATCTTAATCAAGCGAACTCAAACATCATAGATTGCCTGTCGATTGCTGGGACCCAAGCAAGTAGAAAAAGCGACGAAGGAGAAAATTTCCATGTTTTGTCATGTCGCGACCGAGCAAGTGGTCGGAGTTCATGACGTGACCTCCGTGTATCATGTCCCTCTCTTGCTTCAGTCTCAAGGAATCGTCGAGTATCTTCGCAAACGGCTAAATCTTTCAGCTCTCGATATTCCTGAGGAGATGGTATCTAAAGGATCATCTCTTGGTCTCAGATGGAAAAACATGATAAAAAGGTATGTCTCGGCATCACTGATATATTGGACATCATCCTCTCAACACGTCGCTATACTAGCCAAGAACGGCTCTTCGATCAAGTTAAAATCGTCCTGGTTGGGAAATATACTGACCTGAAGGACTCGTATATGTCTGTCGTAAAAGCTCTTGAGCACTCTGCGTTCCGTGTCAGGCGGGAGCTCACCATTCAGGCTCGTTTACATTCTCAGTTTGCACTACTATGCACTAACGTAACAAGAATAGTGGGTGGAATCTTCGGACCTCGAACCCCCCACTCAGGTGTCAGATCCTGCTAAATACCACGATGCGTGGCGTAGTATTGTGGGTGCCGGGTATGTACCTTTGCTTTTCGTCAAGGTTCTGCTAAGGTTGTTGACCAAGGGGTATCCTCGTCCCGGGTGGATTTGGGAAACGAGGCACGGAGGGCATGATCCTCGCCATCAAATGGGCACGCGAACAGAAAGTACCATTCTTGGGGATCTGTCTTGGGTTCCAGATGGCTGTATTGGAGTGGGCAAGAAGCGTGGTTGGCGTGCAAGGTGAGCCGCGACCTACTTGACGAATATCCTGACTTTCGTTGCTTCGATTGACTCGATAATGCAGATGCGACATCGACCGAGTTTCATCCCGATGCTGCTAATCCTTTCATTGTCTTCATGCCCGAGATATCGCGTACGCATATGGGAGGAACGATGCGTCTTGGTTTACGCCCGACGATTTTTCAGCCTTGTGCTAACATCACCGACCCGAAGGCGTCTCCCTCTGAGCCTCCCGCACCTGTCGCAAATGGTACTGACGGCAATCGCTCAGCTGCAGACAGTATCTATCCTTCGACGTCGACATGGTCCAAAACACGCAAACTCTATGGAAACACAGACAGAGCGTGGGAACGACACCGTCATCGTTACGAAGTGAACCCAGCAGAAGTCGCCCGACTCGAGGCATCGGGACTCACCTTTGTCGGAAAAGACGAGCGCGGCGAGCGAATGCAGATTCTGGAACTCAAGGACCACCCGTTCTTCGTAGGGCTTCAACCCCACCCTGAATTCTGTTCACGTCCTTTGAACCCGTCTCCCCCTTTTCTTGGCTTCATTGCGGCTTCGTGTGGCGATTCCGTGCTGGATGAACAGCTGGAAGAACAGGTGAAGTCATTTAAGCCGCCGCACCCAGAAGACGCCATGACCGGCGAGGAAGCATTGAGGGCGAGGATGAGGGAGCGTCCCGTGAGCAACGGAGGCACGCCCAAGACCTTGCCTGGATCGGATTAGTAGTCAGGAGGACGAGAGTTATGAAGATGCACGCCGAGGAAGGGCAATTTATTCATCTAAACTTTACATAGGCACAAGAGTCCCACTATATCTGGGACCGCCAAATAAAAGCAAAATTTTGCAATGACTGCAGGGCTGCGATCTGAGAGTACTTTTTCCTTTCAAACACAACATAAACATTAGTAGCTGAACGACCACGCCAGCCTGCCCAAATGCGATCTCCAAGCACAGCTCGCTTCTTTAAGGAGGGAGGAAAGTCCATGGAACAAATCCTCAACTCTATTGCTTGACCCTCCCGCCTCATTAACATTCCTCAGAATGACCCAGTCGTCGTTAGTCATCTCAGTGTATACAAGTCTCTCGAAGATATCACGATGTGCTGGAGGGACTAAGCTTGAAGGACCACGGCTTGTATACAGACGTGAACTATAACTTGAAGAGTGGCATCATGACCTAGACATGCACTATACGAGCCAACCAATTGCGAAATGATCAGCTTGACACTTATTGACAGATTACAAGTACTAGTGTCGTTGTATATCCGCGGAAGAATCAGGAGTTTCAGCGGGCAAGTGGCGTCCGCCAACTGATCAAAGAACTTCATCTGAATGGTGGGTCACATTGGAGCAATGAAGGGTATAATGGCCGGCGTACCATCAGTCAAGCAGTATCTCCGGGCAGCCATTCCAGGCACCAACCGACAAGTCTTGCGCTTCTCAATACCACCGCTTTGGCTTCTTCTTGCACTTCTCCACTCCTTCCCAAACCGAACGATTCTTGGACTTTGCCTTTCCGAGTAGAGAAGGACTAGCCATCTTTAAACGATCGACGAAGAGACCTTTCGTCCTCCTCGACTGGGTGCTCTGTTCGTACGCCTCGACAAACTTCCTCGGAAGCCTTGTGAGAGTCGGCAATGTGACACCGAAACACTCCGAAGCCCACGTGGACACGCCCGCCAGGATGGCGTTCGGTTGCAATCGCAATGAGGGCGTGAGGGGAAGATAATATCCAAGTAGGGAAGCGGCCGTTCTCCGAACGTTGGCAGGGTCGACACGACGTTGTATCTCTGCGGAAGCAGATTTCAAGAACTCGGGGGTCAAGGTGGACGACTGCGAAGCCAGTTGGCTATCGAGAACGGAGATTGGCAATGATTTTATGGGAAGACTAGTCAACTTCCAGTTCATGTATCCCGCTTCCCAAGGCAATAACAACAAGTCTGCGCGTACGGCTGATTTCTTGTCTTCCTTCCCTTTTTCGGATACGAAGGAATCAATGCTACGAGCCACCCACCCTATCCGATGGATATACAAGGTCTCGTTGCTTGGGATACCAACTTGAATTACTCTCGTTACTCCAGGATGGTCCACGCCTCTTGCGCTCACGTCTGAGCTGACCAGCACGGTCGGTTTCGCGTCTTGGGTCATGCCAGCCTTGCGAAACAAAGCCCGGGTCCGAATTCTGTCCGACTGCTTTGTTTTCGAATGCATCGTCACAATCTCCGTGGTGTTGTCAGGTAGTACTTCTTCCGCCAGCGAACACAACATCATCGAGAACAATTCCGTCATTTGGATGGTGGGACAGAATACGATCACCTTCGAACTTGAACCGTGTATGAGTTGATCGAGTATCAAAAGCTTTAGGGCAGTAGGTAGTTGATCAGAAGCGGTTGGGCACAGGGTGTGGGACTGTTCGATGCGATGGTGTGTCGAAAGCTCGTCATCACAGGACACTGGGGGTTTGCTATGGGCCGTACCCAAATGTTCCTCGTCTTGACGAGGTGTTAAACTCTGTTCCGATGAAACAGCATCAATAAATGCGTGATTCGGGGACAGAATCCACGACGAAAGCTGTCGGACGGCGCGGGGCATGGTCGCGCTGAAGAGGAATGTCTGGCGAATGGGAGACTGAGGGAGGAAGGAAACGATTGCGTCGATGTCATCGCGGAATCCCATGGAAAGTAGCGTGTCTGCCTCATCTAAAGTCAACTGGTTGCATGTTAGTGAAAGGAAAACATCGTCAAATATTTTGACCTTACCAAAGGACAGTTTTTGAACCCTCTCCGGAACTCGGGCACGTTGGTCAGGAGATCTCTCAGACGTCCAGGAGTTGCGATCACAAGGTCTCGTGGTGACTCCATCCAGTCTTTCATCTGTTGGGCTTGCCCTGCGCCGCCAAGCAGTAACTGGACTTGGAAATTTCCCTGGCGCACTGTAAGCTTCTGTGCGTCGCTTGCAATCTGTATAGCCAGTTCCCTTGTGGGTGCGAGAATGAGCGGACCTACAGAATTGCATCTGTATGTGAGCCTGGCACGTTCTGTGATATAGGATGAATTTTCAAGCCCGGATTTGATGGCAGCTAGGTTTGCATTGTATTCAATGTGATTGAGCCGGGACTCGATCGCAGGGATAATGTACGCAAAAGTCTTCCCAGTACCCGTTTTCGCTCGCACGAGAATGTCGCGGGAAACATTACCATCAATTATAGATGATCTCCGGTTGGCAATGAGTGAGCTTGGAACGTTTGGAGAGGTAGCTCCTTCAGGGTCCCAGGGACGAACGAGGTCGGGCAAGAGAGCAGTAACACGTTTCTGGACTGGAGTCATCGTCTCCAATTGGAGAGGGTGGACCGTGAGCGCTTTGAACGTATCATCATTGACTCGGCCTTTGAGAGATTCGAACGCGTCGTGACTTTTAGCTATGACACCTGCAAAAGCGTTGAGGTGTCGTCGCGGTAGAGCTGGAATAAATACATACAAGATTAGCAGAGAACTAGCAAAAATGTGAGAGAAACTTGCACGCAATGCGCTGGACGACCGTGGTCATAAAAGAAAGACCAAAAAAAAATCACATGCATTAAGAGGGAATCGAACCCCCGGCGGGTCGATGGCAACGACCCAGGTTACCACTACCCCATTAATGCGATGCTAAACGACTCAACTTTTGTAGCTATCAAGAGCAGAGAGAGATGTAAGTAGGTGTACTACAGGAAATCGGGCTTCTCCAATCAACACTCCATCGCGCACGATGGCTAAAGGGCAGAAGTCCTCCGCGACTTCCGGTACGCGCAAAAAGAACGCACGCAAAGCTGCGCAGGTCACGCAGGAACTCTCATCTGTACCCCCTCCTAAACAGTCGAAATCAAAGAATACCAAGCTGTCAAAGCGAGAGGCGAGGGAACAGCGCAAGAAAGTCTACATCCCACCAACGAAACCTGCCCCGCCAGTTCTCGATCCACTCGATACTACTGGTCTCGCTCACTTATTACCGCCAGAGCTCGTCGTCGTTCTTCGGTCCCTGGGGAAGAAAGATCCCGTCACACGAGGGAAAGCGATAGAGGAACTCGCAAAGTGGGTCGAGGATGCGATCAAAGAACAGGCAACGCGCCACCACGATCGATATGAGGATGGTGGTGGAAAGATAGAGATGGTGGTCAAGATGTTACCGGTTTGGGTCCGTCTCTATACGTCTACTAGTAGCCCTGGAAAGGGCTAACTCCCTCTCCAGCTCCATCGGGCCCCGGTTCTCTTCATTCATCCTACGCGGCGTTTGCGCCATCTCGCTGCTTCTCTCCATCTCTCCCTTCTCCGGCTTACTCCAGCACGTGAAGCCTTCCTCGCATGGACTACCGAGATCGAGTCTCAAGGTGAACTGGATACACTCTTAGGGACATGGGCAATGCTCGCGCACGACGTCGATCGTGGGGTCTCCACTCTCGGCATGAGGTCGTGGATAGATTTCATTTCTACGACAACCAGCCTTACTGCAGATGATCAAGATGAACATCGTACGACGGAGCGACCCCAACCAATCAGCCCTCAGCTTTTCTCTTCCCTCCTCATTTTTTCCCAGCGCACCGTCCTTGACCCACAAGGCCTTTACACGGCTTTAAACCCAGCTCCTATAGTCACCCCGGTGGTTCACCAGGGTGTATCACAGGCTAGATCTACAACGCAAGGGAAAGGTGGTGCTCAAGGGAAGAAAGGGAACGCAACGTCGCAATCACAACCCAAGAAGGGTGGTCGATATATCCCGCCTTCCGCAGTATCTTCACCATCCTCGCTGTCCGGTCGAGTGGCCAGTGACAACGTTGGGGAAGAGAATGACTTGGACAGAGCTGGAAGGATAAGAGTAGGCGCTCTGGGTGCTGTTAGATGGAGTATAGGCGAGTCGAACATTTCACTCTTTGACAGTCAGCGAGACGTCCCTTGTCTTCCCCTCGTACGTTTTCTGCGTGCCGTTCGGTTATTGACGAATGTTTCTCAGAGAACTGGCCCGAGATCCGTGCCACCTCTTCGGTCGATCTCCCTATTCTAACAACACTCCTATCCTCCCCCGCTTTTTGGTCCACTCTTCATCCTACGATCGCTTCTTCGCGCTTAAATTTGGTCACCCAACATTGTCCATTTTCTGTAGCTTCATTTGGTCAAGGTCAACCTCAAGTCAGGCAATCTGCGTGGGCGCTCGTGGGGTCTTTGGTCCGAGTGTTTGAAGGTCCGACTTTGTCTCTTCGTTAGCGTGAAATACACTCATATTCTTACGTTTGTTTTCTTGACTAGGCAAATTACCAGAACCCCTGATTCGGATATTAAGCGCGGCTGTTCTGCGTTCAGCCTGGGTCGAAACCAATGTTGGCGTGCGATCAGCGCTAGGGGGTCCTTTGGTGCTTTTCCTCAGAGGTGCGACCCATTTTCTGTAATTACCCATTACGCGGTGCTATTTGTTGGGTAACAGACTACGAGAAAGCATGGATAATTGACGCCGTTAGTGCATCAAGGCATTACAACGACCTTGATGGCAATGACATCGACGCCGACTCTGACTCCGAGTCGAATTCGGATTCGGATTCCAGCGACAGTGATAATACTCTTACACAATCAAGTATTGGGAAGCTGGTATCCGAGGCATACGCGGAATTCATCCGATTCCTTGAGCTAGGATGTTCTGGGTCTCCTGTAGAAGGATATCCATTGATATTGGTCGTGTTGGCTGGGGTGCCCAAATCGGTATGGTTTGTTCTGCGCATCCAGAGCACTGCCTGATCGCGGGTCCGTTTAGATCCTCCCTACTACCCTCCCACTCACCTCGCTAGTGACTCAACAAGGACAACTTGTCCACCCCATTTTGCAGCTGCTTGCTTGCTTCTGGTCTCCGTTGGATGCAGGCCTCCTCGATAGACGAGCAGCAGCCTCGTCATGGCTCAAGGCACTTTGTGAATGCTTAGTTTTCATCATTCGACGAGAAACATCCGCAGAGAATGTTGCAGAGAATGTGAATGAGGATGCGAAAACTCTCCTTGCGGCCCAGTTTTCCCGACTATGGACTGAACTAGTCACGAAGCGGCTGCGGGTCGAGGAGAATGAAGCTGCCGGGATCATAGCCCGTACGGCGGAAAGAGTCGGGAAGATCGGAGATGGTACGTTGGTATAGATTGTGCTACTTGAAATGTTTCCTGTCCCGCGGGACCGCCTGACTGGTATTACAGATCTGTTCGACGCGTGCTTTGACACGTTCTGCTCCGCCATATCCAACACTCTCTACACCCTTCATACCACACTTGACATTGCTCCTGCTTTCTTCCAAGTTTTCGCTTCTACGTATGCGCCGGATACTCGTGCTGGACAGAAAGCACACAGTGCGATGGATATTTATAAAAGACGAGTTTTGGATGCTCTCGAAAATATTCTGAGCTCTCCGAACCAGACATCGGTCCCCAACACCATCAAGGATGCATTCGCAGCACTTGTGAAGCTGGTGGATACTTTTGGGATCACGCTTTTCGAGGATGGGCACTTTGCTTCGCGCACCGACGCAATATTTATCGCTCATCCTGTAACACTTTTGCACGTGTCGACTGAAGGAGTGACGACGTACCTTCGACATCGATCCATGTCTTCTGATCAATCAGAGGGGCAGTTACAGGCTCAGGCCTTTTGGACGGAGCTTTTGGGGGCATTAGCATCTTCTCCAGCGGAGGTCGCCCTTCCGCTGTTGACTCTACTGGCTGATGCCTCTCTGCCAGTACATTTAAAAGGAATGAATGCGACCATGGACGAACTAGTAGAACGTTTGGTAAGCAATGTAATAGCAGCTGGTGGCCGGGCAAGCGAGGAAGAAACTGTAGCGAGGATACTGAGTACTCCAGGTAAGTTTGGCAGCTCCTTCGCAGGCTACCTTGGTTCACTTCTAAATTATTTTCAGCACCATTTATTTCTCCTAGCTCTTTGGAGAGGATTGCGACCATTCTCTCAAACAGTGTCGCTACTTTTGCAGAGGCAAGGGTGATGTTCGCTGGTATTGCCTCACGTAACAGCGACGATGCTCCGGATCTGGCAGATGTTGGCCCTGCTATGAGATTGGCGGAGAATTTGGCCGGCTCAGGTCACGAATTTACTGGGGATCCTGGAGCGGAACTTTACACCGGGATATTTTTGCTTGCTTACATCATCCCTCCGATGCGGGGAGAGACATCTGCCGACAGATGGGTAGAAGATGCAAAAGCGTTATGGGCATCCTGGATTTCCCGAGAGGGCGATGGACGACATGACATGAAGAATGTCGTTGGTAGCCTCGTAAAGGAGAAATTGAGAAACATTGTTGTTGACGAGGAGGCGGAGACGCGGTCAGCGAACCATTCATACATTGTACTGTTTTTCGCTAACATCGGTTTACCAGACCTGAATACATTATCGGGTGCATTGCCCCTTCGCCTCCGGGTATTCATATCGACCCCTTAACAGACATTCTTCCGTCGCGTGAAGAATTAGACGTCATGCTTGATTCCTCTTCCCTTCCTTCCTCGTCCACTTCTCCGAGCTTGGCTCTCCTCGATTCCACACTCCCAACCACTTCGAGAGCCGTTGCACCTTCTAAATCAACGTGCAAAAAGTATGCACGTGCCGTTTCTGCCCTCCTCGCCTACCTCACTGGCTCACGGTCGGTCGCACGGTCAAACGTCTGGGCGCTTCGACACCTTCTCGTTCTTGCTTTTTATGCAAACGAATACCTTCAGGTAGAGGACGTACAGGGTGACTTCGCTGCGTTTGGCATCGCCAGGGAGCATCTCGAGGATATTGTGGAGAAGGTCAAATCGTTGACAACTTATTTGCTGGGCCGTGTTGAAGATGGTATACACGCCAAGGTTGTGAATGCACTCGTGAGTAAGGATGACGCGATCGCTGTCGAAGATGGTAGTCTCGCATCATTTGTTGGTGCACTCGTTCGTCGTGCCAAAGAGAAGGACAAAGTGAGGGATACATCAGTGCTTGGCATCGTGTTGCAGCACTTGTTCGCCGACGCTACGAGGGATGATGCCGATTTATGGTTGACTCTTGCGAGAACGTTGGAGAAGTCAGGTCAGTTTGTGTATCCGTTTCCGCCTCAAGATCCGCTGATACGTATTCCAACCTTTTCAGCTCCGCAGACCACCATCACCGTATTGGCATCCATTACCGCATTTGCGCCGGAACCTCCCAAACTCGATAGGTATCGTAACGAGTTGGCTGCGTCGCTCATCGGTATTCGTCCCGGAGCAGCATCCACTGCGGGCCTCGTCACCCTTCGATTGTTGGCCGCCACGGCACCGGATCCCGAATCTGACATTGTCTTCCTTCCTCAACAGCGCGCCGTGAATGTCATGAAAACATGTCAAGCGTGGGTCGCTGCCGACGAAGACGATGAGGACGGTGTTGACGAGGACGTTGAGAGTGCCATGACACTGGTGTTCTTCCATCTAGCCCCGATCTTACAGAATATTCCTGGGTCCCACTGGGATTTCATCTGGGATGTGATCGAGAATAACTTGGAGGTGTGTCATGTTTGATTCTGGTGATGATAACGAGTGTTGACAGCAAATAGAACTGCTCTCTGGAAGACGATGTGACATTAGCGACCCTTGGAAGGACGTTGAGACTAGTGATCGCCATTGACGATCTAGCATCGACCAACAAGGCCCTCCGTGCAAACTGGGATGGAAGAAGAGCGACTATGTTGCAACTTATCAGAGACGTGGTTGCGGTTAGCACGGGTGGGTGATTGATTCATATTGCTGTAGGATTCGGGGGCTCACGGAATACAGTCGCAATGCCCTACTCTGAACCTCGTTCGTTATGTCGAGAGCTGGCATTGTCCGTCGTCCACAATCTGCCATCTGCAATGATGGACGAGAAGACTTTACCAAATGTAATGATGTATGCTTTTTTATTCGGCTTTTTGTGTTGACAGACATTTCAGATGTGCCACCTGCTTGGAGAACAATCCCAGGAAGTCCAGCGAATGGCCTATCATTTGCTCCACACTGCTGCTCGAAAGCGCACTGAGCACTATGTAATCGAAGCAGGCGTCGATATGGAGGATGTGGTGAAGCCAGAATTGCCTCGTGAACTGCTTGTCATATTACAGCAGAGCCTTGGCTCGGGAGAGTTGCTTGAGCTCGAGGAGGAATCAACTCCACGCAACAAGGAGGTGTCTGGATACCTTCTTGCATGGATGATCACATTCGACTTGTTTATCGATGCAGTGCGTTTTCGCTATTGTTTACGCTGCAAATTTGTGATCCTGACCGGGAATGTAGTCAATGAAAGTCCGTGCAGGTTATTTCAATCATATGCGGAGCCTCGACATTGTTTCACAACATTTCATCCCAAGCATATTCGACATACTTGGTCTGTTTAGTGGTGGGAAACAGTTATTCAAGTTGGACGTGTGGGCCGTAGACGAATTTCATCTGGAGAGTATGTGTGGATCTCTTCGTGTTTCGGATTGGTGTTCATCTGTTTGGACAGCTTTCGAACCAGGGAGTTCATTGAGCTTGCAGCTGCTAGCTGCACACCTTTACCACAGGGCTCTTCTGACTGTTCCCGCTCTAATCCGTTCATGGATCTCTGACTGTACCGACAAACAACTACTGACGCGCGTCGCCGACTACACATCGTCGTATTTCTCGCCCGGTATCATCAGGGCAGAACTGGCGCAAGTCCGACAGCCAGATGCATCGTCCGAGCTCTCGACGACAGAGAACCTGACTATCAAAGTTTCACCGGCCTCTGGCGAAGTAACGGCGTCGTACATGGTCGACGAACAGCCTCTTGAGCTCTCAATTCGGATGCCGAATGACTGGCCGCTGCACAGGCTCGAAGTGAGAGACACCAAGATGGTGGGTGTCTCGGAGGATAGGTGGCGAGCCTGGGTGCTCGGCGTGCAGCAAGTCGTATGGCAGCAGGTGAGTTCGATATCTGCAGTGAAAAATTTGACTTGATTCACCCTGGGTAGAATGGCCGAATCGTCGACGGTTTGACCCTCTTCACAAAGAACGTGACTCTCCACTTTTCTGGACAAGTGGAGTGTGCGATATGCTACTCGTAAGTTTTTTTCTCTTTAGTTTGTCAGAGTGGCTTATGTATCGATATTTTCACAGCATCATTAGCGTGATGGATGCGAGTTTACCTCAGAAGCCATGTAAGACGTGCAAGAACCGATTCCACGCTAGTTGTTTATACAAGGCAAGTTCTTTCGAAATTGTGTATGTACACCGAGGTTCTCACAGTGAACAGTGGTTCAAATCGAGCCATTCGTCGAGCTGCCCGCTTTGTCGGTCGGACATTCTGTAGGCTTATCTGAGATAATATGGGGCACGCAGCTGTTCGCTCTCGCTTTTAGCTTTAGCTTGAGCTAGCACAGAAATACATGTGGCACTATCATTCGAGACAAAGGTTTGTATTCTATCTTCTTTATTAAAGTAGCTAGAATGAGAATCCCCGACTCCCACGATAGTGGGGAGGGTTTTGGTCGGCCAAGATCGTGCCGCTACCTGCATAATCGATTCGACGCATTACTATGTAATAATTTAAAATTAACCTGTCTCCTATTGATTACTAGGAGGCTGTGACCGTGTAGCTTGCGAACCAACGACCACGCGCCCTCATGTAAGTGTACTACTCATTCACTTTACATTGCAAGCCACTCATTTCTTTAGGTTTATTGATAAGGAGTCCTGTGTTTGCGCGTGCGTCATTGACGACAGTCACGGTGATTGTTCTCCTGGCATTGCACATCATGCTCGAGACTACCTACATACACAAATGATACGCTAAATGAGAGACTAGGGTCTCGACTCTCGAGACAAAATGTGAGCTATCTTCTTTTTGTTTTTACATAGTTCTTTGTGTGTGCTGATGATTAAGGCAGGTTTATAGACAAACCACTACGCGTCTTGTTCTGCTTCTGATTGTGGATCAATGCATCCCACTTACTCTCTCATAACTGAAATGTTATCCTCGACCGTGAGACACACCTTCGACACCATCGCCGGCGACCTTGACGCGTTCGATGCGCTACTGTCCTTCCCCAATCTCCCTTTACTCCGGCACGCGCTCCGTAATGGCTGCCGCACAGTTTCACATTCACAACCTGTGCACGCTTGTGCAACCCATCGGCGCAGCCCAATACGGTCCCAAGGCGTGCAAAAAAACTGCGAGCCCTCTTGCTCGCCCTGCGCTTGATCATCGGTCCGGATGCTGCAACCCTCGTTGCAAGCCACTGTTACTTCTTCAGCCTAATTCACTTTTAAATACACTATCATCACCTACTCTAGACGCAGTTCACATTCTTTTACTCAGACATTGGACTCTTGCATGGTCACACTGGCACATGGACGCGTATATTACATACCAGCACCAGCAGTTGACAGTCTCCATCTATCAAAGCATAAATACTATGAATTCATTCTCTTTCTGTCGTGCTTGCGAGTGGCGGAGCCACGGAAAGCTGCTAGATCGTTTACAATTTCCATTAACATGTCT
Organism: Leccinellum luteum; assembly: GCA_038091855.1. Taxonomy (NCBI): domain Eukaryota; kingdom Fungi; phylum Basidiomycota; class Agaricomycetes; order Boletales; family Boletaceae; genus Leccinellum; species Leccinellum luteum. The sequence continues at coordinate 13,355 of JBBPPG010000061.1, read as the reverse complement.
TCAAGGCTATCAACCTGGTCACGAAGTTGTTGAATAATTGTCTCGAGGCTCGCAATCCTGGATGCTTACAGGGATGAATGGTAAAACTGCAGCAACAAATATTAAGCTAATAAACATACCTTGACCGGCCATCTCCGCACGTAGAGACTCTACCATGTCTCTGAGACCAACATTTTCCTTCCTTGAGCGGCGGATCTGTCAGATCCACAGAAAGACACTGTGGTAAGGACGTGATCAGATACAGGTTTTGAAACTCACATTGTAACGGTAGTGCGAGGGAAGGTTGTCGAAGATATGTTGAGGGATGATTCCGTCGTCTAAAACGATTGATTTTCCTTTTCTTCCTGCGCTCACGACATGCTTCCCGTCGGGGAGAAACTTGACCGACGATATCATATCTTGAACATTGATCCTGATCATCTCGACTTTCGCGCCAACTTCGATATTGGAAATCTTTTCACTCGGTCCCCGAGTATCCCATCAGTAACCTGACCTTCAGTGCAGTGTTGCGCTTACTTGCTCAGGATCTTCGTCGAAGGAGGGTCGACTATCCACTCCATCTGATTCTTTTGCTCTCTTCAGTGCCCTGCATCGATGGTCTTGCCTCTATGATACGTACCTTTCCTCTGCTTGAGCCCATCATGATTGCATTGAAGGATATACTGGATTAGATTCTGGTGTGGGGTGCAACGTTGCTGGCAATGGCCTCGAGAGTTATACGTGTATGGTCATCGACTCCCACGGTTCCCCAGGTGCGGGCCCTGCTTGCTCGTCGGTGTCATGAGGGAATTCCAAGGATCTGGATCATTTTTCTCTCGTTCTGTCCTTGTCTTGCGTGCACGACAAAGTACACCATCGCAATGTGAAGTGTGGTAGTCTGCTGCTCGATGGTTTGCCAGCAGCCGGGAACGCATGAGTGACGAGATATGGATTGAACGGGGTTCAATAGGATAATCAATCCCCAAGCTGAGCCACTGGGAGGTGTTTCACATATAACGACATTGGTGGCGTGCTAAAAGAGGTTAGATAGTGATCGTTGTAAGGGCTTGCGCGAACTATAATGCTTCGGAGCCGATCGGTGAACCATGGAGCAAATTCGCGGGCTTGTGACAAACATAGACCGGGACGCCACAGGCGTGGAGGTTCCACTGCCAAGAGATTTCGACGTCCTCGGTGTCTTGGTGCTAGATCACACATTATCCCAAAGTACAATGGTCTGCTGATCGATGAGTGGACTGTCCAGGATGGTGAGTCATGCCAGTGGTTCCAAGACTCACCTCGAACTCAGTAAGCCCACGCAGACCACTACATACAAAGGTATGTAGCGGCCCGAGGCTGGATTCGGAAATCTAGTACTTCAACTTGTCGGGAGCTAGCAAAAGTCGTCGAAACAGCATCAGTAGTCCGCCATGCAACAAGGTTATTGGATGGTCTTTAGCCTTGCACAAACACTTCGAGTCCGGGTGACCAATCGAGTGTACCCACCTATATGTATGATAGAAAACATGCGTGGATATGGTCCCATCTGCGCCCCACATGATCATTCTGGACTTTGTGGGGCCCACTCCATAGTCCATGCTAATTGGTGTGTGATGTTGCCGTTCGGATCCTTGCATGTTCAGATGACGACTTTGGTATGGAGGCCTTTGAATCACACCCGAGCAGCCAGTTGGCAGTGCATGATGCATGATAGTCCGAACCTCGGGGTGGTGAGTATCTTCTAGTAGCCGGATGACGGTCATGGGGATCGCACTCAATTGAACACGGGCATCAACCGGCATGCATGATCGGATGGCTATGTATGAAACAAGGGTCAAATTTCAAAGCCTCCGGCGGAGCATCTCAATGAGAAGGACTCGTCCAGTGGCAATTCATCGTCACAACCCGACAATGTGGCAAGGAGAAGGTTGACAAAGAACAAATTCCCGATGGAAGTAGCGCAGATACATCCATGCCCCCCACTGGTGCGCTGCCTGCATACGAACCACTGAACCTCATATCCGTATGACAAGTTGCGACGTGCGCAGGGATGACTGTTCCCTACACAAGGACCGCCCATTTGCATCCCCGTGGGGGCACCGCAGCCTTGATGATATTATGCGGCGTCGTGGCGAATAGTACCACCATGTAATAAGGGTTCAAGTGGACAGAAGCTCTGTGTGTCTGTGGCATCCCAACAACGACTCTGACACGCTATGCCTGCGAAGATAGGAAATCGAGGTACATCGTTTCGAACGTGTTGTGGAGTTTCAAAGTCCGCTCAGTCAGAGTGTTCCCCACATTCTCGGTTATCTGATACAATGAGATGATTTTGGGAAGACCCGTGTACAAGACGATGGATTTCAACGAATCCAACATTCCGTGGACTGTGCCCTGTTAAAATATACACCAGGTCTGTTGACATTGTCCGCGGAGTCGAGCCTGCGGGGAGACGGAAGTGCTTGCCAAAGGTTAATCTTCACCGTGCTCCACAGCCTAGGCTAACTTGACAGCTGGTGAAATCGAGCCGAAGATGACGATTCGGTCCGAGGAAGATCTGCATCCACTCAGAGCTCAAGGTCTCATCCCTCCCTAGAAGTGTCCATCAGATATATCAGTCACACCCTTATCTATTAGCTCCCGAGCCAGTGCGCCGGGCCGTTGACCGGTTGACCCTCGACCGCGGCATTTCTTGCCAGGCATAACTTACAATAGTTCTGCATTTGTGGCTTGCAGCGAATGTCCCTGGTCATCACATCAGTCAGTTTCTCACACGACCGATATCCAATTTCGTCCGAGTCCCGCCGGCAACTTGCTGAGATGCCCCGACCTCACCGTTCAACAAACAAACGGTCGAATAGGACCTAGCGTCTGCGACGACCCGTGTCTGTCGCGCACCTCGTTGGTTGGATACACAGCCTTCAGAGGCCGATCAGCAATGCGGACTCAATGACGCAACGCACGCTTGTCAAATGCCTCTCCAATTTGCTGTGTATGTGGCCGTATTCAAGTTGCCACTACTAACACGGAAGGTTCTGCCAACGCGTGGCTGGCAGTGGGATCAGTATGACCACAACCAACCCATGGCTTGAAAGTCCGCCAAGTCACACGGGGTATATTCCTCGATGGGGTTACTTGTACCATTTCGATCAATTCGTCATCACGTGACTTTCTCAGAAATCGAGAAAAAAATCTGAAAAATCAAGAATAAATAAATAAATCTGGTGTCAAAAAATTCGGTGTGACGCGTGACAGACGAGTACCTTCTAGCTGGACACATAGTACGAGGTTCACAAGTGAGCTAGTGGTCAAACTTTGATGGGCTCCCGCTCGTAGCTTACCGTAAACTGACGGATGTGTGGGAACGATAGCTGGAAAGGGACACGCAGCTGGGGAAGCGCTGCTTCGAATGGATCGGAGCGCCAGTGCCACTAGTCCGTTGCTTTACACGCCTGTTATATGTAACGCATCGCTCTTCGAGATGAAATCTCCTCTTGGTTCTGGTCCTCATAAGTTCGACCTCCCGAGACCCCGTGTCCGTTGGCATCGCTTTCCCTATAAAGCCCCCTCCATTCCACGCCTCGATCCCCCATCGCCTTATTAGTTTTGTCTGACTCGACGACCAGATCCATATGTCTGCCCCCTCCACCGTCTCCTTCGCGCCCGCTCCCGCCCTGCTGTCCAAACACTTGGAAGCACTTGCCCAGTCCGATGGCGAGCCCACGTTTGCATTCGCAAGGCTCCAAGGCGCTGTCTGCCTTGTTCAATGTAAGGCGATCATCATCGTCATAGTTGACACTGTCTTACTCATTTTCTCCTCTCACAGTGGCTGGACCAACAACCCCCCTAGATCTATCGAGTCCACCACCCCTCCTCGATGTTCTTGTCTTCCGGCACGAGTTCGCGTCCATATTCCGTTACTCCTACTCGGCGCGCGTGCACCCGCTCGAGCTCAGGGTGCTCGAGCCCCTCGATGACCACGCAGTCCGTTACGAACCCGACAATGGGTCCGTATTCCTCGCCAAAGACCTCATGGCGCACCTAAGGCGTATCCTGGATGCCGCCGCCATGTTCAACAGGACGCACCATCACAGGCGTTCGGTGCCGTCAAGACAACGGTGTTGAACATGCCAATTTAATTAACGTCGTATATGTGTATTTCATCAGGAGAACTTCGGGTTCGTCGCACTGGGTCTTTTTACAGCTATCTCTCTACGCACACTCTCACTAACTTTATATGCAATTGTTTGTTTTACTGTATGCATTCCTTCTACTCTAGCTACAGTACATGTACACTATATACGCTACATACCTTTTCGCTCCATACAAGCTGTATAAAAGTTGGATACTAACACGCGTCGTCCACGTGGCTCTCCTGACGGCAAGGTGACAGGTTCCTATGATAGATTGTAAACAGCCCGTCCGCGTGGCATCTGACCATATGTTTCGTGTCCGGATCTTGATGCTCCGTGAACCGATTTGCTGTATCAATCGTTCGCTGAATGATATCCCAAGGGTCCATTGCCAACCCAATCCATCGATTGACATGATCCGGCAAAATTAAAAAGACGTCACTGAACGACGCATGCGTCGCTCCCGCTGCAAAGGTACATAACTTCGTCATTCCCAGTTGCACCGGATCAGCCATCTACCACCCACGTATGACGTATATCTCGTACGTTTCCGCAGATGGCGCAAGTAATTTGCTAAACTCGTCCCCGCTCGCGTACTCTCCAGAGTTGATCGCAAGAAGTGGTATCGAAATCTCCTTGTCCCATGGCTCTAGCCCTGTTGTTAACGAAGGCGGCGATAAGCCCCAAAGAGACAGCAGTGCAAACAAGCAAACGCACGCCGCGTGGCGGGGTCAAACGCTATCACATGACTGAAGTCAAACCGACGGCCCGGGTCCGAAGCAGCAGCCGTCTTGCAAAAATACATCGTCACGCCCGCAACCGTGGAGTGTCGATCGGATATACTCACAGCCAAACTTCCCCTAAACGAGTGGCCCGCAATTATGGGCTTCGTCACCTCTATCACGTCCCAGCCCTCCCAGTCGTGTTGGGATGACATCGCTCCTGTTCCTTGTTTTTTGCGTCAGTCGCCGTAAGGCTTCGAGCACTCCACCGACTTCAGACAGACGAACTTCCAGTTGAACGCGCCGCAATGCTGCATCGTCCACTGGCTGTTCTTCCAAGACCATCCATCTAGTACGTATCTCCAAGTCAGAACTTGCCCATACGCACTCCCACCTACACTAAGGCACTCACTCGAGTTGGCTCCAGTTCAACCAATAAAGGTCCTTCGTCTCCCCGCATTCGTTAGTCACCTGAACGCTCGGTCCCGTTCCGTCGCGGTGTTCAATCGCCGCGACGATATACCCACGCGACACCAACTCCCCGCAGACCGCTGACATCGACCGTGAATAACCCGCACCGTGACTATACATGATGACCCGCCACTTGCGCACCTCGGGCGGTGGTTCTCTCAATGGGGCATTCTCGATGCCCGGAAACGTTGTCCCCCAGGCGAGGAGTGCAACGAGGATGTCTTTGTGCACGAAAGCGACCAAGAACGAGAACGAGAACAAAGTGCGTCGGCAGGACGACGAACCGCGGCGACCGAACGAGTGGCAACGAACGTACAGAGGACGATCTTGTAAATCGGATTCACCGACGACCAGTTCGCGACCTTGAGCAGCCCGTCGACTGTCCGGACCAACCTACCGGAATTTCAGGGAGCCTCACATTAGAAACCACAGCCTGCAATCGTGTGTCGACGATTATCTAGGCTTGAATCCCACCTGGGGAACCAGAGGACACGTGCAGGGGCGGCCGTCCTCGGGACTGCGGCCGGGTAGAAGAGGGTGAACATAACGGAATCGAATGCGATGCCGACACGACCGTCAGGCATGGATCGGTGCTTGAAAGTGCCAAACGTCTCTGTTGGAACGGGCGATTCGACGTGCCGGACGCCGGCAGGGTAGGGTCCACTGTAGGAGGGCACCAAAGGTTGGCGTCTCGAAGTTGGGGGTATCTTGGGTCCGTTGCTATCAATGCAGGTCATGATGACTGACGATGGGGCAAACGAGAGTTATGAGGTCGACCCGGGACGGGGTACCGGGATTATGTAAGTTGTGGGAATGAAGTCTTAGGGGCAGACCTGATTCAGAAAGTCAGCACTGCCTTGGCCACTTTTCACTTTCGGATTCTCCGATCCACCAAGATGTCGGCCGGTGCGCGGTATGCCGAGGACGAAGAGAACGACGTTTCAAACCACAAGATTTTGATTCTGTACGCAACGGAAACCGGAACAGCGCAGGATGTCGCTGATCGGATCGCGAGAGAGTGTCGCAGAGGCCAGTTTCAATGTCGGGTGTGCAACATTGGGTCTTATCCCCCGGTACGTGACTTCTTTCAACCTCTCGCTCCTAATCGTCTTTTACGTTTTCTTAGGAAGGATTGATATCAGAATCTCTCGTCATATTCGTAGTCGCGACCACTGGGTCGGGCACGGAGCCACGTGCGATGACGCCGTTATGGAATACCCTTCTCCGATCGAATTTACCTGATGATTTGTTTGAAGAGATGGACTTTGCTGTCTTTGGATTGGGCGATTCTGCCTATGAAAAGTTTTGTTGGCCAGCGAAGAAGTTAGCCCGCCGGCTAACTAATCTCGGAGGGCGCGAGATTTGTGCTAAAGGGGAGGGAGACGACCAGGATCAACTAGGGTAAGTCCTGAAGCTTTACTGTGGTGCGTGGAATATTGATATAGATCGCAGCGTCGAAGGTGCACTAGATCCGTGGGTCGAACAACTCGTCGTGAAATTGCTAGAGCTATACCCCTGCGATGACTCCTTCAAAATGCCTTGGAAAGCTGGGAGACCCCCGTCTCGCGTTAGGACCGCCTCAGCTCCTTTGGAAATCGAATGCATAGACCCTCTGGACGCCGATGAGAAATATTGGGATGTGACGGTCAAGTGTAACCACCGAATCACTGCGGAGGATTGGTTCCAGGATGTCAGACATTTTGAATTTGTCTCTGATAGGGAGATGGAGTGAGTGGATGTCACTTTTGTCGGTCTATACTCACCTTGATGGTATAGTTATCTGCCAGGAGATGTCGCTGTTATCCATCCCGTTGCCCAGGCGTCTGAGGTGGACAGCTTGCTGGTGTCTATGGGGTGGGCAAATACAGCCGATGAGCCTTTTTCTATCATACATGTAATGAAGGGTATGTGATTTGTGTTTCGCTTGCAATTTTCTCATCAACACGCACAGATCAATCATTACCTCCACATATCCCTCAGGTTACGACGCTTCGCAAACTTTTCACTCGTTACCTCGATTTCAATGCAGTCCCTCGTCGGTCCTTCTTCGAACTTCTTCGATGGTTTGCTACGGATGAAATGGAACGCGAAAAGTTGGACGAATTCGTTTCCAAAGAAGGCGCCGTAGGTGGTCCACAGTAGACAATGTTTACGGACTAACCATCGTCTAGGATGAGTTATATGACTATTGTCAGCGAACGAAACGCACCATCAGAGAGGTGCTGACCGAATTTCGGTCGGCGCGAATACCCAGAGACTATGTCTTTGATCTATTCCCTTCACTTCGCCCACGGCAGTTTTCGATAGCAAGTTCTCCAAAAGTATGTTCCTTGTGGCGTGACTCAGTCCTTACTTATGAAACCCCCAGAGACATCCACGTGAAATTCACTTGTGCGTTGCCATCGTCAAGTACCGCACAAAGCTCCGGGTACCTCGACAAGGTGTCTGTACGAGTTTCCTTGCTGCGCTCCAACCTGGTGGGTGAGATCTCCTTGCAATCAATCGACCCGCGTGTTAAGACCCTGATGTCCCGTAGGGGATAAACTACGCATTACTGTCGAACGGGGCTTGATATCACTTCCGAGCGATCCCCGAACGCCGGTCATATGCGTCGGGCCTGGTACAGGCATCGCTCCAATGCGAGCAGTCATAGAAGACCGTATACACGCAGGATCTCATGGTTAGTCACTTTGAAACGTCCCGTGTGCTGTGATTTCAGACGCTGTCCAGCAACGAGGCTTTACTTTGGTTGTCGATCAGCCTCAAAGGATCACCACTATGGCGCAGAGTGGGAAGCTTATGCTGAGGCGGGAAAAATCGCGTATCATGTTGCGTTCTCGCGCGATGGTCCGGAAGGCACGAAGAGGACGTACGTCCAAGATCTTTTACGGGTGGATAAGGAAAGCGTGTGGCAGCTTCTTGGTGTGCAGCGAGGCATGCTAATAATCTCTGGGTGAGTGGCGACATTATGAGGTCAGCAGCTCGAAGGTCGACAAAAGAGGTCAAACATGATTGCAGGTCTTCAAACAAGATGCCTGTTGCGGTGCGTGAGGCTGTGAGGGAAGCAGCGGAAGAGTTTGGGGATATGTCGGCAAAGGATGCAGCGGACTTTGTCTCTATGATGGTGCGCGAGGGGAGAATTATGGAGGAGTGCTGGAGTTGATGCTTTGATGTTATATACCGGTGATTGGCGTCTATCCGGGTGGGCCCTGTTGGTATTCCTGGACCATAGCTGGGGGGAGAAAAGCGTATGACAAAGTCAAACAACTGCCTTTGCCTTTCGATGTCAGCTAATCGTGACATCATACGTCCGACTTCGTGGTTTTTAGTAAGGGTAAGGTTGGTAGCTTCGTGAAACCCGGGTTATGTGAGTGCCGTTGGCACAAGTCAAACGATCATGGATCATGGATTTTCGACTTGAACACCATAGTACTACCTTGTGCAGCAGATGGTCCGAGTCGGATGCGAATAGAACGTGACGCGTCACGGTGGTGAACTCCAGGGATTAAAATTTACGTACATAACCACAGGACCATGAATCGTTAAGCGAGAGGTTAAGACGAAATCACCTTGAATTTTCATCTTCCGCTGGATCACGATTGGAGAAGCTCACCAGAACACGTCCAAGCGCTCGTTGGCGTGTCTTCGCTGATTGCGGCATTCCCCGTATGGTTGCAGTTTGTACATACGCGAAGTTCTCGGCATTCCTAATACGATCATATGATGCCAGTTCGCAGGTGCTTCGTCGCTTCCCCTCAGTGCACAATGGTCGAACCTGACATGTCTTCAACTTCACAGGCCGTGAATGACTCTCCAAAACTTACTAGTAAGGAAGAAGTATTATCACAGATTGAGCGCAAGGCGTTAGAAAACATTCTGTGGAGGAAGCTTGATACATGGATTATTCCATTGGTCATCATCTTCTATCTACTCTCGCAGTTGGTGAGCTTCTTGGACCCGGTTGTAGTGTGTATTTCAAGTGTTGACGTTGATGTGTAGGACAAGTCCAATATCGCTAATGCAAGCGTGGCTGGTTTGCAGAAATCATTGGCGATATCACATTACCAGGTAGGTAGTAGAGCGCTCTGGACAATCATTCGCTTCCTGCGCTCACCAACTATTCACAGTACACTGTTGCTTTAACTGTGACTGAAATGTTCGTGCGCACGTTTTCGTAATCTCGCCGGGCCGTGCATCAACTTATCATATGCCAGTTCTCTCGTCGTAGCCATACTGCCATCCACCTTGCTTGTGAAGGTGAATCACGAAGTCGTTGATATGACACCTGCATGTTCATAGCTTTCGTCATTGCAGTATGTGGGGCCTGACCTGATGCTTCCTGCCATGGTCGTATCGTGGGGTGTTGTTTCTACTACACAAGGTAGGGGTTACATTAGTCGTTATATTAAATGCTTCATGGGAGATCAAGGACTGGTCAGTGACTACTCTGGATTGCTTGTCTGCCGATTCTTCCTCGGGTTGTTCGAAGGTTTGGATTTTCCAAGCTATCGTTCTCTGCATTTACTGGTGGTCAGGTGGTCTGGGCTCTGGAATCGTTCTTTATCTGTCTTTCTTCTATCCTAGGAGAAAACTACAGACCCGGTAGGCCATCAATCGGTGTTTCTGTATGTTACCTGACGACTTTGCTAGCACTGCACTCCTCTATGCGACATCGTCGCTAGCGGGCGCTTTCTCCGGGTTGTTGGCTACTGCCATCAATCACATTGATAGTAGAAAGAGTGGTAAACCAGGTTGGGCGTGGATATTCATCCTGGTAGGTTGTACATCAGCAATGCCATTCCGATGCTCATCCATCAAGGAAGGAAGGCATATTTACCATTGTTTTTGGTGTGGTCTCGTTTTTGCTACTTCCTCGGTCACCTGAACGGGCACGTTTCTTCACCGTCGATGAACGATCGTATGTTGTCTCTGCTCTCAAGCACGCTGGTTCTGTGTCGGAAGACGAAACCAAGGATCGGTTCAGCTGGAGAGAAGTCATTCAAGCTGCCAAGTCCCCGCACTTGTGGCTGCTTGCTCCCGTCCTCTTTTTCAATGGTAATGTTGATGTAAACCAATGATTGCTTATTTCGATTGACGAGGAGCCTATCAGGTGCGATATTTGGTGGTGTGATTTAGTGAGCCTGTCCTGTAGATCTGTTTATGGCATTGACGATCGCGACGTTAGCTTTGAGCCAACCATTGTCGCCAATCTCGGATATGCAGGCAGTCAAGCTCAACTGATGAGCGTCCCTCCGTACGCCGTTACCTTCGTTGGTAAGTATCTTCTTGCTCAACAGCAACGACTCGCTCACACTATCTTGATACAAGTGTCCTTGGTCGCAGCCGTCATATCGGACCGGTACCAATGTCGTGGACTCACGGTCATCATCTTCTCTCTTCTGGAAGTGGTCGGTTATACCATGTTTTACGGTACGTCGATGGGCCGTTTGATTTGAAGAGTGTCTTTTCGTTGAACGTGACATAATGCAACAGCGAGTACGTCGAGCCACGTCCGCTATGCGTCCCTCTTTTTCTCTGTCACCGGCGGACTCGGCACACCCACAGCGCTGACGGCGTGGCTTGCGAACAACAGCGCACCGCATGCAAGACGAGCGACCGTAATAGCCGTGGGGATCATGATGACCCATTGCGGTGCCTTGCTCGCCACCTGGTTGCTTGGTTCGATCTCTCCTGCTCCCAACTATACCGCGGCAACGATCACGTTCATCGCTATGTCCGTCGGGTCGATGGTGTTCTCGACAGCCAACCTCGTGTACCTGTGGCGAGAGAATCGATCGAAAGCAGTGAGGCGGGCAATGGGAATAGGCAAGGAGAAAGAGCCTGAGAACCTTGGGGATCGCAGTGCATGGTTCATATATAATCTTTGAGTTGGTCCCGCTTGTTTGTGCGCGAAGCATATATCTACCACATGAAGTTATTATTGATGACTTAACTGGGAAGGCGTAAAGCAGGGGCCTTGGAACCTCGAGTTGGAATGTCGTAGTCTCCGAGCAACACGTACTTTGGCGTGGAGTCCTGTGATTCGTGACACCAACCTGAGTTGCTTGGCAATGCATGATGATAGCCTAACCTCAGGGAGGCACCTTCCAGTACTCCGGATGGTCATGGGGACCTTGCTATCGTGTATGTATGTAAGTATATGTATTTCATGTCACGAAGTTTAGGTCATTTCCCCCTCCTATGTCGTTCGTGCCCTTCGGGGTCGGCGCCCTGACTTCGACACACCGGTGCTAGAGCTGGACAAGGAGGGATTCGACGTGCCTGACGCCGACAGGGTTGGGTCCACTGTCGGGTGGCAATGTCAGCATCAAAGGATGAGCATCTCAGGGTGGGGTATCTTGAGTCCGCCACCGCATCAGTGCAGGTCATGACTGACGATGGAGCAAACGAGAGGGTTTCCTCGTCTCTGCACCGCTCAACGCAAGAGGTCGACAGTAAGAAAATCAACCCACTTCCAAAATCTCAACCGGTGCGCGGTTACCGAGGACGAGGTTGAAGAGAACGACGTTTCCGCCCACAAGATTTTGATTCTGTATGCAACGGAAACAGGGACAGTGCTAGTGTAGGATGTCGCTGATCAGATCACGAAAGTTGCCTGCTGCCTGCTGATGCTCCTGAACCCCGGGCCGTAGCTGGGTGCGGCCAGGTCAAACACCCTTTTTCCACTTGAACACAATAGGAATGGTTGTCGAGGGCCCGAGTTGTCGGCGGACTGGTCGAATCCGAATAAAACGTGCCGCACGACGACACTCCGAAGGCTCCGGACAAGCTCCGGATCCAACTACTGGCGGTCGCGCATTACACTTGGCAAGAAAGTAACGTTATTCCATCTCTCCTCTGAGTAGTATCATAGTACGATAAGTGTATCAAAATTGGCTTATTTGGCATGTGGAGGCTAGTGACTTCAGCGCGCATGATGGGTAATTGATAACTCCCGCGACAGTACATACTTATTCTGATTAGCCCTACCAAAACGTGCCAAGCATTCTCAATCGAATCTTCAGCAATACATGGACTGACACCGGACCTCTAACAAATGCAAGCCTCAAGCTAGGCGGCGGCCTTCGTGACTGGGAAGCTATTCCTTGAGCGAGGTATGATGAAATCACTATGAATTTCATCCTAACTTGGGATCGTAATTGGAGAAGCTCACGAGAGCAGGTCCAAGCGCTCGTGGGCGTGTCTTCGCTGATGCGGCATTCACCGTAATATGATTCAGATTGCAGCATGTACGTACATGAAGTCCTCGGCGTTGCTACTATTCCTAATACAATGGTCCATATATATGTATATGTATCCCCGTGCTCTAGGGTCACGGTGCTTGCTCGCCTCCCCCCAGTGGATGATGGTCGAACCTGGCATGTCTCCTCTATCTTTAACTTCACATATTGTGAACGACTCTGCAGAACTAAAGGAAAAAGAATCATCACAGATTGAGCGCATCGCATTAGAAAGCATTGTCTGGAGGAAGCTTGACACAAGGATTATCCCATTACTCATGAGCTTCCATTTACTCTCTATCTTGGTAAGCTTCAACTGAACCTGATTACAGTGTATGTTTCAAGTGTTGATGTTGATGTGTAGGACAAGTCCAATATCGCTAATGCGAGCGTGGCTGGTTTGCAGAAATCGTTGGCGATATCGCATTACCAGGTAAGCAGTACGGCACTTCGGACAATTCGCTTCCTGCGTTCACCAACTATTCATAGTACACCGTCGCTTTGACCATCACTAGCGTGTTTGTTGTCACGTTTTCGTAATGTCGGCCATCAGCTTATCGTGTATCAGTTCTTTGATCGCGGCTGGGCTTCCGTCTACCTTGTTGTTGAAGGTAAATCACGAAATCGTTGAAATAATATCTATATCTTTCGTCATTGCAGTATGTGGGGCCTAACCTTATGCTTCCTGCCATGGTCATATTGTGGGGTGTTGTTTCCGCCACACAAGGTGAGCGTCACAATAGTCATGTCATCAAATACTTCATGAGAGGTCAAGGACTGGTTAGCGGCTATTCTGAATTGCTTGTCTG
>JBBPPG010000060.1:0-59891 GCA_038091855.1 Leccinellum luteum | reverse complement strand
GAATAATTCAATGCGAGGGCGCGTGATCGATGTGTCCAACGACAGCTAGTGAGCAATATTACGCCAACCGCCATCAACGCATTAGTGGTGTAGCGGTAACATTGGGTCTTCCCATGGCCTAGCTCCGGGTTCGACTCCCGGCTGATGCACAATTCACGAGCGTGTTTTCTTTTGCTTTTTGCTTTTTTCTTCTTCACCCTATAGCTAGCTGGTCTTCATGGCGACCGCAGGTCCGCCACTGGAGGCGCGGTGGAGATCGAAAAAGGAAAATGATGCAGATGGCCAAGTGAGGCCTGGTAATCTGCGAACTTTGGTGGACTGCACTAGGCCGAAATGGACTATGTGAGTGAACTGTGTCCTGGATTTTGGATGCCAGGGTGATGTCGAGGATGACTGATGATGGCCTCGTCGAGGTTTGTATTTCCTCAAGCTGCTTGTAACGATGACTGTATAGGCGCCACTGGAAACAAGAAAGTGAAACCATGCACTAGCACGATATAGTACGTTTCTTCCAAACGGGAAAAACTGCAGCGTGGGGGGGACCACCCAGATCTTGTCTTCGCATACACTGGCAGCTATCCATCGAGTTTGGTCAGCACTTGCGCTGTCTATTCCCACCCGCAGACCAGCCAGAATCAAACCTATATTGATGCAGAGTCCACACGATCGACCCCTGTCGCAAGTCTTCACAGAGCATTAGTGGTGTAGCGGTAACATTGGGTCTTCCCATGGCCTAGCTCCGGGTTCGACTCCCGGCTGATGCATTTGTTTTTTTTCTTTAACGTGACGTTCTGATTGTGCATGAAAGATGGAGCACACGGACGACAAGAGTTGTCTCCAGCGAGTTGAGATCGAAGCTAACAAGTGTTGCAAGTCATGATATTTGTCAGTATGTATGTGCAAAGAGGTTCGATCTCACAAGAACAGAATGCCAACGAATGAAAAAGTGCGCAGGCATCAGACCACCTCTCCCTCGCTCCGCTCCTTCTCGACTTCCCAAATCTCTCGCGCGCCCTGTCTGAACCAGATGACGTTCCATTCTACGAGGCCCCTCCTCATCTCGAACACCGGTGTAGGTAGCGAGGCGACGAGCGCGAGATGAGGCGTGACGAGGTGGTAGGTGAGCGTAACTGGTTGGGAGGGTGAGAGGGACGTCGACGCGGATGGGTAGAATGGGGCTTTGAAGGTCGTGCTCGACGCGGAGAGGTCTGGTTCGGACGATGACGCTGACGCTGCCGCTGGGGGAAGGGGGTCTGGTGGCGGATTGGACCTGGGTTGGAGTTGGTCTGAGGAATCAACGTGATTGGTGAGCAGACAACGCGACATACTTGTACAGTGGACCGAACGACGTGAGCATGTGGAGGTAGTCACAGCAGAGGTTGTGTGTGGCTCGGTCGACGGGTGAGGAGTCGGTGGCAAGGTAGAGTTTGCTCGTCGTATCGAACAGGAATGCTTTAGGTGATGAAGTGTTCTTAAAGGCAGTTAAGACCACGTGTCATGAAGAGAGGTGGGAACGTACGGTGCAAAAGACGTTGAGTAGACTCTCGAGATAGGGCAACGAGTCTATGAGCTTGTGGATGACGCGCGAAAAGGCTTCCTGGAGCGAATAATCGTAGACGGACGTCAAGTGAAAGTTCAGAGGAACCTGTTCGTATTCAGGCGATTCGTCTACGAGTCGATCCATGACGCGTTCGTGGATCTGACGAAAGTTTTCTGTGGCGGCGTCACCGCGCTGATCGAGTTGGATCAGCGGAGGCAAATCTTACCATACTTGTCGTCCTCTTGCAGTTTCTCTGCCTTGTGGACAAAGACCTCGAAGTTTATGTTGGGGTTGACATGGCATGCAGCGACGATGAACTCGACGAGCTTGGCTACGGGCTGCTGATATAGATCCTACGGCAGAGATGAGCCTGGTTCCGCCATTGGGGCTGATGGCGGACTTACTCGAATATCGATGACGAAGACGATGCTGGCGAACTCGGAGAGAGAAGCCCCTAGCGTATCGACGGTGATGTTGCCGGGGCAGTCCCAGATCTCGAGCGGGATTAACGTGCTGCTCGAGAGAACGAGTCAAGGGGGTGACGTCGCTTCAATGAGCACACGACTTACTCGAAAGGGTGCTTCGTGACGCGCATGGTAGGCTCGAGGTAGAAGGTCTGCTTGGAGGGCAAGTTTTTGAACAGAACTTGCAAGATGGACGTTTTGCCACTCCTGTCGGGTTTATCATGTTCAACGGTACGGAATAAATGGTGCACGATAACGAACCTTCTTGTACCCAAGAGAAGGATCTTTGAGCGGTGAGATGGGGCATATTGTTGCTGTGGTTTTGTGAGGTTGAGGTAGGACTCTTGCTGTTGGTTCATAGTACTTTAATTGTACTTCCCACGACTTGAACGTATCAGTCTGAAACTTGACCGGCTATCATCCTTTTTATTCTTTCTCCCTAATTATGAAGTTTGGAAGGAAGATAACAGTACGTACATTACTTCCTTCTACCCCTACATTAGGATCAAATCGTATCCTCAGGCCAGTCTCTACGACGAATGGCGGCCGTTCTACATCGACTACAACCTTCTGAAACGAGAACTCAAGGTCTGCGCCGTTTCATTCCTACTCTCATGATTCCGTATTCAACCATCCCAGGCTCGCACCACGTCCCACGATTGGAATGAAAGGGACGAGCGCGAGTTCACCTCTATGCTCAAGAGGGAGCTAGACAAGGTCCACGACTTCCAGAAGCAAAAGGTTGGTTCTGCCCGTCACTATTGATGTGCGACGTCACTCAACTACGAAAGACCTCAGAGCTCTCCCGACGCATTCGCGATGCGGAACGCGACGTCCACCGCCTCGTGGCTGAGCACGATGCTCATTCCTCGTCTGAACAATCTCCGATTACACCCAGCGATCCAGAGTCCCTTCACCCTCATGCTGATGATTATGGCCCCGACGAAGGTTCTGATGACGAAGACGACCTCGAAGAAGGAGGTGACTCGTATGATGACCTTGAAGACCTGTTCCATGACTTGGAAGTCGAAGTCGCTACCCTCGTCGCTGACGTTCACGATCTCGCCCTCTATACAAAGCTCAACATCACGGGCTTTCTCAAGATCCTAAAGGTTTGTCTCGTCGTCGAGTCACATCCCTTTGGATTCTGACGACATTTTAGAAACATGACGTTGGTCACGTCTTCCCGACGTTGCACGCTAGCATATTGATTTCTTTCCCAGAAACTGACGAGTCGGCCACTCAAACCTACGTTCATTCAAGATTACCTTGAAGGACGCCCATTTTACAAATATAATTGGGATGCTCTCATCGTGAAGCTTTCAAAATTGTATAATCTCGTCCGCACGCGGGGTCGCCCCGTCATTGGCGATTCGAGTGCTGGTGGCAACCAGAGTGCCTTTGTTCGTCAGACGACGAAATACTGGGTAACACGGTTTGTTTATTCTTGAACGTACTCTGACACATGATCAGGTGCACCCAGACAATCTTGTTCCACTCAAGCTAGCCATTTTGCGACACCTTCCCGTGCTCGGTTCGTCCCCGTCTCTCAATCGTAGCTTGTGTGGGTCTGATCTTAGTCGTGACTCCCAGTCTTCAACGCGGAAAAAGAATTCGAACCCAAGGATGCAGGTAATCGATAGAGTGTTTCTATGATTACCATCTGATCTCACGAGCCTGAATAGCAATAACATCTATATACTTCGATAATGAAGACCTGGATCTCTACCTTGGTCGGCTCGAAAAGACCGAGGGTGCTGAAGCAATTCGTTTACGGTGGTATGGGGATACTGATGTAAAAACTGTAAGTGGGTGTCATGCAAATTGCTTTACATCTGGTGTCATTTCGTTGGACAGATCTTCGTGGAACGTAAAACTCATCGCGAGGATTGGACCGGAGAAAAGTCGGTCAAAGCCCGTTTCTCCATCAAGGAGCACCTCGTGAATGCATTCTTGCGAGGTGAATATACCATGGATGCTGAGCTTCAAGCCTTGGCCGACAGCGGCAGGAAAAGTCAGAGCGAGGTTGATTCAATGATTCAGCTGGCCAGCGAAGTGCAGTATCATATATTGAGTCGCAAGTTCTCTCCTGGTGAAGCACCTGGCACGTATGCAATTTTGCCCTCATTAATGACAATTCGTCTCCAGTCATGCGGACTTTTTATCATCGAACCGCGTTCCAGTTACCGGGTGACGCTCGTGTGCGGATCTCTCTTGATACCGAGCTCTCCATGATCAGAGAAGACAATTGGGATGGGCGTGTACGCTCAGGGGACAATTGGCGGCGCACTGACATTGGGATTGATTATCCTTTCGATCAGGTGCCTGCCGAAGACAAGGAATTGTTCAAATATGGCGTCCTGGAGGTCAAGCTACAAACGCAGTTTGGTCAAGAGCCTCCCAAGTGGGTGACAGACCTGGTCAAGTCCCACTTAGTCGAAGCTGTTCCGAAGTTCAGGTCAGTCGATGACCAGTTTCGCGTCACCTCACAACTCATGTAGCCTACCCGCAGTAAATTCATACATGGGTGCTCTACCCTTCTTCCTCACCGAACGGATCTAGTTCCATTCTGGCTTCCGCAGAGTAGGTTGTGAGGTGAACGCATAAGACAGTAAATGACTGACTGAATTGCCCCTTGCAGTGGACATCGACATCCTGAAGCCTAGTACCGGTTATTTAACAGTCCAGCGACCTATCGCCTCGCTCTCGAGGACATCATCCTTGGACCAGGGACGTTCTCCCGACAGTTCATCGGGTGACACGACGCCGTCTCAAATGTATGCTGAGCCAGTTTCCGAAGGAGAGGAAGACGAAGTCATGGACCTGATGCCAGCAAAGGACGAAGACAGACGTACGGGTCTACCTCCCGTGGATGTTGCAGCGGCTATTGCGTATCGCGAGATAACCCTCAAGGAGCGCAACGGCGGGGGATTAAGCCTATCCATGGGAGAAGAAGAAGAAGAGGGTCATGAACCGTCGTCGGATCGGCACCAAGAGGAACATGTACCCAAACAGCAACATCCTGAGCAGACGTCACTATCTATCAATCCTTTGGCGTCGTCGACAATCTTCGACAAGGCGCTGAAGGAGCGGTTGAACGGAACTCATAATGACGATAACGAAGCGCCACCTCGGGAGAACGAGGCTGAAGGACTCAACGAGGAAGAAATACCAGAAGAAGAAAGACTACTCGTCCGTGACTGGATCGCACCCTCTGGCAAGAAGATCGCAGTACCCGTTCGCATCGAGCCCAAGGTGTATTTCGCCAACGAACGGACTTTTTTGGCAAGTCTTTGGTTCCGTTCACCTAGTTTGGATTTTCGTACTGATGGCGGCGGCGTGATCGGATCAATAGAAATGGTTGCACTTTGCTGTGCTCATCAGCTCCGTCGCTACGACGCTCCTCAATTTCGTCCCTCCGGACGATATGATAGGTCTTATTAGCGCGGGGCTTTTCACGCTGGCGGCACTGCTTTCTATCGCATACGCGGCCTCCATATTCGTGTACCGTGCGCTCCGCCTTCGTTCGCGCAGCGCCGAGGGACTCTACTACGACAAGTATGGCCCGACCATCCTGTGTTTGGTGCTGTTCGCCGCATTAGCTACCAACGTCGGTTTACGTCTGGCCGAGATGGCAGGGATATGATTTTTTCCACATGGACGGCGTCGTTGGGACGTTCTATCTCGGTTTTATATATTTAATCCCTACTCGTTGTCTTTTTCGCTTGGATCATTGCGATGGGATTCTTCTGTGTGGTCCGCCTTGGTCGCTGGGAAGGTTCATGTTATATCTCGTTGCATTTTTTCTAGGGATGAAGTATTCTTCAATATATAGAATCTTTTCATTAGCAGTGTTTGTTTGGTTTCCGAACGGTATAGTGTCTGAGGAATAAAGGACTCGTGTGCGCGAACGTCCGAGCATGAAATAAAGGATGAAAGAGGGGAAGAGATATAAAGTTGGAGAGCAGGAGATGGATTCGTAGTGCTAGCCTGCCGAAAGCATCCTTGGCAAGATCTATACAATTGAGAGAGATGAGAAGTAAGATGCGCGAGGATTGTTGGGGTCAAAAAAGTACGAGTTGACGGAATCCATTTAAGTAAGGAGACACGAAAAAGATCGACCGACCAAATGAGTGTTACACATCAGTTCACGGATATCCTTGGGCTGTCCAACAACTCATTCCACTCCTCATGAACATCCGCCCAGTATCTCCCACATGGTGCAGTGCCGCGGCTATCGCGGACCATACCCATATGCGACTTGAGGACCGGGAGAGGCTCGGCCTTGGGCTAACGCAGCAGCGGGGTTCGGCGTCCTCGTTCGGTCTTCCATGCCCGGGTAGCCCATCGCCGCCTGCGGCGCTGGAGAGCCACGACCCTGCATATCATAGGCTGGTTGTGGCACTGGGGAGCCGCGTCCTTGCATGTCATAGGCCACCTGTGGGCCCGGGCTCCTGCCCCTTGCCATTTGAGTCATCGGGATGGATTCTGCACCATGGCTGTCAGAAACAGTGTCCCCGAATGTATTTGGCACCGGACCACGATACGGGTCATAGTACCCAGCTGGCTGACCATAAGCACCAGGCTCGTCGTGATATGGTTGGTTGGGGTTGAGGTGAGGTAGAGGGGGTACTGCGTAAGGATCGCCGCCGCCGTACATATCAGGGACGGACGATGCGGCGATCGAGTTCGCGTATGCGCCGGCAGGGCTCGGTGCTCTTGCGATATTGAGGTCAGAGTCATTTTCTGGGCCAAAACCGGCTCTACCAGTGGAATTCGTCGGCAGAGCGTGCACGTCGCTGTTGTGGGCGTTCAACTCCGGCCATTTGATAGCTTCGTCTGGATGAAACATGTTCGGTCCCATCAGTCCGTATGAAACTGGTTACATAAGCAACGTACTGTCGTCAAAGTCAGAGAACCGTTTCCTAGTGAATTTCCAAACGAAGAAACAAATGATGCCAAGCGCTGCAATTCCACCAGAAACAGAAAGTCCAACGATGGATCCTGTGCTGAGACCACCACCGCCGGAGCTCGGGGAATTTGTCGGGGAAGGAGGGACGTTTGAGCTTGTCGGCGGCAGTACAATGGAGGTAGTGATGACTTGTCCACCGGCATCAGTAGTGGTGGTGGGTATCACCACAGAGCCTTGAGACTGCGTGGAGGAAGATACGCTCGAGTGACTAGTCGTTGAACTAGTCCCTTGTGAAGGGGGTACCGAAGGTCCCGAGGTACTTGTGGTGGACGTAGAAGATGTTGTCGTTGTCTGGGGTGGGGCCGGAGTCGTTTGGGACGTAGATGTGGTGGAGGTACCACCTTCTGGAGAACTGTTGGATGGTTGAGGCTGAAGCAAGGCGCGTATTTGGATGGCAGCGTGCTCCCTGTTTAAGTCGTGCGACGAAGCGAGAATGGGGAGCGCCATAGCAGAAACTGCGACGGTAAGCAAAAATGAACGTCTTGTTTTCTTCATCCTGAGGAAGTTCGTTGGCAGTAGAAAAGGATGTGGAATGAGTGTGATCGAAAAATCCACAGCAACGGTACAGTTAAGAAGGAAGACCACACTACCGTGACGGGTAGGGTATGACGAACTTTTAAGCTAGTTGGTATGAGCCCGTAAGCTTTTTGAAAGAGAAAGAAATACTCTGCGCAGTGATGTAGGAAACCCGACCACCGCAAGTGGCTATGCTATGGCGTCACGTGCAGATGAAAACAACTGCGCAGCACACTATAGGTGCCTGTCAGATAGAATGTCTCCGAGTCGTCGCATGCCAGCAAAAACGAAATCCAAACAATATTCTCGACCTATGATACATGATACACATGACAAAACGTCACAGCTGATCCGGTCCCCGTCCTTAGTCTAGCGATTTCCTTCCTAGCAACTTGGCGATTTCACGTCGCTCCCGGAGCCAAACAGGGAATGGCTCCTCCTCTCCTTTACCGGCCGATTCCCGCGTCTCAATCAAATAGTTGCAAAAAACGATGAGCGTCCCATAGCGGTATCTACGCGAGCTGATGAACATGTGCTCATGGCATGACTTCCATCAGCGACTCACAAGTAGTTCACAGCAATATTCATCAACTTCTCCTGCTTCGCACTTCCTTTCTCACATGTTTCCACCTTGAGTTTGTAACTATCAAGACCTTCGAATTCAGCAGAAAGTGGCATCGATGAACACGCTGCTTACTCGTAGATCGCTTTCCTGAGATTCTGGACATCTTGCATCAGGTCGATTGCACGATCAGTCAGGCGTTTTGCAGTCTTTCCGTGAGACAGCACGCCAACAAGCTGCAAGATCGTCTTGTATTCCCCTACGAATGGGTTTAATAGCGAGATTGGTTTTCAAAGATGAACGAGACAATACCTTGTAGATAAGCTTCTTCCTCGGATGGGCCATCCATCAAATCATAGTTCACCATGCTCAAGTCCTCAGTGACTTTGACGCTTTCTTCCCCAACCCAATTCATGACAGTTGAAATCAAGCATGCAGTCACCATGCCAGTGGTGGTGCGACCTCTCCCCATCTGGCAGTTGAAGATGAAATCACCTGCTTGCGAATGCCCAGATCGAACACGATTGAGAAGTTGAAACAGTGCATCTGGAAGTGGTGCCTGTTCGTCAGTCTGGATTCTGATGTTAGCCAGTTCAAAGACACGCTACGAGATACATTACAATTGCCACCCGGTCGTAATCGATCTAGTATTCAAGGTAGTCAGCTTCGACGTCGAACACGTCAGATAGGACTGGACCTTATAGCCTTCCTTCGCCACAAGATCAAAAACGTCCCGTGGGGTCATGATATCTTCTTCCGACACCGTTTCCCAAATGGGTATGATCGCGAATACGCCAGGGCGCTCCTCTACTTCGTCATGAAGTAAAATATGACCATGACCTTGTCGAAGTTCTCGAAGGACGTCTTTCTTGAAACGTTCCTCCATGGTCTCCACCATCGCAGTAGTGACTCCAGTAGCTCTGCATACAAAAGTCAACGACCACCTCGATCTGGAGGGGAGGGTCATACTCGACGTTTTCCAAGGGCTTGTCGACTAGACGTAGGACATGTGGCCGACCAGCCACATATACAACCGGTTCCTGTTCAAGTCAGTATTCGATTGACACGTCAGGTAGAGAAGTTTTGACCTCTCTCAATGATGTCCAAAACACCATGTTTGTTCCCTGGGGACCGGCATCTACCCGTGCCAGCGCTCTCCGCAACCTAGGCGAAGATGACCAAGGGTCAACCTGACTACTAATAGTTTTGGCGTACCCTTCTACAGTAGGCATTCCGCTGGATTCTCGGGTGAGCAAACGGGCTGGAAAAGAAAGCGTAGGAGAGTGAAATCACCTTCCACAAACCATTTTCCCGTCATTGGCGCATTCCAGCAGCGCGTTAGGGTTGGCTGGCGTAGGTTTTCCAGGCGAGTTTAACATAAGAGTCAAAGGTATACGACGGAAGTTGGGTGATCCATCAATCCGCCTGCATAGATAACGCTGTTTAGCGTCGCGAACAGTATCATGATAACAACGCACTCTGGGAGAGTCATTTTTTGTAGGTTCGAGAAGAAATCACTCTTCAAAATCGTGGAAGCCGAAAGGATGCTGCCGGATCGATTGATCACGATATGTTTGACTTCGTCAGGATGGGCAACGCTATCTATCCGCTCCAACGGAGTCAATGCTTTCAGTCCGCCATCAAGGAGGTCTTTTTCGAATGTCTTGATGACTGTCGGTAATTCATCAGTGCATGGTATTTTAGATGGCTGAACACAACCATACCAGGCCTGTTCTCGACGAATTTATCGAAAGTCCCAACAGATTGCAGGGTATCGGGTTCCGTTGATTGTAGATAAGCTTGGAAGATGATGAGCTCAAAGTATCGTCGAAGGTTGTGCAGCGCTGAGGAACCGTCAGTCAATACCATGCTAGGACCTTTGCAGCAAACCTTTTGACGTATAAATGCGCTTCTGCTTCTCGTCAGTCGCTTGTTCCGCTTTCAAACGCTCTTCTTCTATAGAATCACGGAGATTTAGAACTATCCCACACCTATCCACAGCCTCGTCGACAGTATGTTTCACCGCTGGCCCTTGGCGAACGATACGGAGGAAATCTCAAAAGGGACCTTAGATGCATGCGGCAACAAGAAGAAACGTCACGTACTGTTCACGACTTGGTAAGACTGTCGCCAATTCATGGGCTCCTCTTCTGCATGCGAAAGGGATGTCGAAAGGGAGCGTGATCGGACAAGCACGTCAGATGATCGGGCCAGCGATCCGCTATCTTTCAGCCACTGCTGGATTAATAGGATCAGGACCTGACTTGGATTAATTGCGTTCATGTAGTCCAAGGCTAGGTCTTACTGAAGTGAGCGTGCTCCTTCCTCGCCCCAGCTGGCAGTTGACGACGATTGGAGTATTCACGAAGTCGGAACGGACGACTAAATCTATGAGTTCACTGATATCCGACATGTCCGGTGAACGCTCCGCAGTGATCGGGATACGCATGTACTGCACTTCAGTCCCGTAGCTCGATTGCCGCGACGCCATGATGTCCTTGAGAACGGCGACGTCCTCAGGTTGGACCTCTTCCCATATTGGAATGACAGATCCATCTGGTGTTTCCGTGTGAAGTAGCAGTCTTCGACGGCGCAGACATTAGCACTGTTCGCCATGATACAACTGAGCTCCACACCTTCCGTCGAAAGCCTTTAGTTCTGCTAGCACATCGTCCTTGAGACGTTCCTCGAGTATCTCTAACCGTGAGGCGGAGATTCCTCCATAATCTGCGTTGCACGAGGTGAAATCGTTATACAGGTAGAAAGAAACCCAGTAACCTTTCATGTTCCTCAAAGTAAACCGTTCCCGCCTCAAACAGTAGGGGGCGCCATTAATATACACAATAGGTTCTTCACGGAGGGTCACCCAAACTACTTTATTGGAATTTGGGTACTGTTCCTTGACCAGCTGCACTACTTCAACTATTGCTGATTCGGTTGGTTGTCCACATGCATAGATATTTGTGCCAGGTACATTCCTGAAGTTGATAACGCCGCGAACGGATAGCAAGCCGCGGTTTGACTCCGACAGCCACCGATCGGACTTGAGCAGGGTGCTGATATTGTATAAGCCAGGGACGAAATTCACGAAGGCAAGATTGGCCTACCTCTGTCGCAGAATAACGCCACTACGGTTCTGAACAAGAAGAGGATTCAAACCTTTTCTTCTCAAAATATAGAGGAGATCTGACCTTGACAACATGGTCGGTGTACTCATCTCCAAGTAATTGGCCACCAGCCATCTCGACATCGTTCTTTTGCCCGGGTACAAGTGACTTGTACTCCGCCCCTGACCGGGACAGAAGCGAAAGATCATTTACGGGTGCAAACACGTTCAATCGAGACCCTCTCGACTTCCTAAGGAACATCACTTGACTGAATAAATAAATAAATAAAATATGATTTAGTGCAACGATCATCTATGAAACGCGCTTACTTCCATATCTCTGTCCTCGCCTGGAATAATTCAGGGTCTGAGCGACGGGGAACAAAAGAATGATTCTAGGGCAAACCTTAAGCCATTCAGAGAATGCTTGCTTGAAGTCAGGGACGGAGTCGACATAGCTTGCAAATGCGATCATGAAAAAACTGAAAAGGGAAGACTCAGGTTCAGGAATCAACCGCGCCTTACGTGCTACGGACTATTTTTCAAGGGACCTCCCAGCTTTAAGTAGGATATCTTCCCTTTGGTCCCAGTTGTGATCGGGGGTGGCGAGTGAGTAGCGAACCCGATGCACCAGGATATCTTCCCGTAGGTTTGTTACATGATCGCCTGCGTTAACAAACTCTGATCAGCCCAGTCTCACTGGTCGCCACAATGAGAGCGAAATTCGACATAATCAAAGAACCCACAAGTATCAATGACGCGATCGACCAGTTTTTTCGCCTGAATACCATGGTCCAAACATCCGAGGAGGCTAAGGATGACACCATAATTTCCCTGGTGTGCGTTGCGTAAATTTTCCAACAATACGGGGTGTGACATTAGTAAAGCAATAGCTGATTGCGAATGCAGGTCTAGAACAGGCATGATGACTATATCCAGCATCGAACTGACTGGGAATAGAATAGCACACACGTTGTTGCAAAACGTACGTCAGCCTAAGCAGGGATTTATTCAATTCCTGTTGAGCACTGGCATTTTCCAATGCCTGGGCGAGTTTCATATCCGTCGCAGGCTGAATGAGGGATGGGTTAAATCCATCAAAGATTCATACGTATATTAAATTACCTGGCTCCTCGGCTGTTGATAATGATCAATTAGTGCAGCAGGTGGTGATGAACGAAAGTGCCTTACGGTACTGTTACCAGATATGGCACTCCCTTGCCTGAGTGTGCCAGAAGGGAAGAGAAAAGATGACTTAGTGGCATACGGGTCATTTGAGCCTCGGACAAGGAGTAATTTCCGGCGAACTATCAAAGCAGCGACCATGGCGAATGTAGTTCGCACAGCACCCATACCACAACTAAAGACAAGTGCGCTTCGCACGGGGTCGGCATCTTTGATGACATGGAGGTAGGCATCCAAATAGTTGTCCTAGGCGAGGACTTAATATAGGGTACGGAAAGAAAAGTATAAATACCTCTATCAGACGGTCAGGAGATATGGGAATGCTGCATGAGAGTCAATGGGCAGCTCTAAAGCATCACATGAAGAAAAGACTTGCCGGTGATACTGGACATTAGTGGACATCGTGAATATCATGACGTAACAACAGGGAAGATGGACTGACCTCGACGTTCCATCCATCAGAGCGCATGTTCTGCCAGAGCTCGCGTGACGTCCTCACGTTTACGTTATCGACGTGCGTCCAGGTCGGCAATATTGCGCCTTCTCCACTTTCCGCAGCTATCAATGCATTGAGAAATCAATCATCGTGTGCGATCAACAGCATCTTGGAAATGCACCTAGCTCGTTGTGCGTTAAAATAAGACCTCCGTATCTATCGCGATCAAGGATGAGAATGAGAAAGCTCCACGGGGTGAACTGTCTTACTTGCTGGCTTCCTGCAGGATGTCGTGCTTCAACCTATCCTCGATCGCCTCCAAATTTTCAGCGCGATCAGATAGGGAAAGTGTCTTGCGTGGCTCAGAGGCATCCCGCAGGACAAATGGACGGCCAGATATGTAAACTGATGGTGGCGGATCGGTCACATAAAATACTTGTGCGCATCATAGCCATGCAGCCTCACCAATCGGCTCTTCTCGCGTGGAGAACCAGACAACGTGGGAAGGGTCGCGTGTACCAGGGCGGCATCTAAGTGCGGATAGGATCGCACGAAGCCCTTGCGTGCGAGGTTGGGCGACGCCGAATACATTGAGGTTGCTCTGACGAGCTGCTCTAAAGTTAGGAGCACCATGGAGGTTCAGATCCAGATCCAGGGCGCGTCCTGGTAAGGGCCGAATGTGAGTGCCGATGCTGGGATCCTACCCAGCAACCACGAACCAGAGGGATAATAGTCCGTTTTCAGGATAAACCCCCTTGATAACACACTCCCAGATCGCGTCTTCACAACGGATGGTTCTGCGCGTTTAAGGTTGACCATGAGGTCTACGGGTTGGATCCCATCCGTTCCAGGAGATGTGAGGGGACCCTCGCCAACACGCGCAGTATCTAAATTATTAACTAGAGAAGATGAAGGTGGAGCAGACTTGTCGGGATGAGCAAGCGGAGCAGACTTGGAACGCGCCTGAACAGAGGCGCGTCGCCGCTCCAGAGCTCGCTGTGCGTCCTCCATCACGTACACCAAATGCTGCGATGGACGGAGATGCGATCTAGGTGGTATCAAGGGCCCAGATGACAAGGTTTGTTGCGTTGTCAGATAAGGGCTGTAATGTCGGCGGTCTTGAAAACGTTTCACGTTGCCGCAAAGTGGCAGAAGCGCGTAATGATTAATAAGTCACGTGTCCACTAGTCTGGCTCCCCCCCAGACTGACACTCGGCGACTTGATTGTAGTATGCAGGCGCCGTATCTCTATGATCTGCCCCTCAATGGCATTCATTGGCACGCGTTGTTTTCGTTCGGTCTTATCGAGCCTCACAGCCTCATTACCTTACTTCAATTGCAAGCTTCTTATACTAATCGTGACGCAAAATATTAGCATCTGGGGCCCATCTCGATCTTCCCCGGCAAGCTATAATTATTGGATCAACTGAAAAAAAATCTTCTCCGCCATACGCGGCCGCCCCATCTGGCTAGAACCATCCTGTCTACGGAGGACAACATCATCTCCGATCTTACAGCTTTCTACAGCCATGCCATCCGTGGCCCTTGCGGTGGAAGATACCCGGTTCAGTATTCCACTTTATTAGATCCCCGTGGATTTTTTGCGCCCAGTTAGGACTGACGTGCCCTTTTTAGTCAAAGTAACATAGCTTCTGAGCAGGGATCCTGTACCTCTTTCATCTCCATGAAGTGAATGGAATGAATGCCGAGCCATCCCCAAGTGTGGGTCGTTAAACTCATGCGGACGCGTGCCGTCGCGTTATAAGACCGATCGCTTCACATATATGACAGACAGAAAATGTCAGTGATATCTCCTTCCACACTTTTCTCGATCTTCGCTCTGTCCGCGATCGCCCTGTTTGCTGGTTATGCAAGGCGTAAATCCCTTCGTCTGCTAAACTTTCCCCCAGGTCCCAAGGGATTACCATTCCTCGGCAACGTACTCGAGATAAATGCCGCTGAGCCGTGGCTTACCTTCACTCGATGGGCATCGTCATATGGTCCGTGTCCGTGTCACGGTTATAGTGAAATGACGATAACCATTCTCTTTTCATGTTTAGGTGACTTGGTCTACTGCACTTTTTTTGGACGACAGATTCTCGTCATTCAGACCGCGGATGTTGCCAGAGCACTACTTGAGCAACGGTCGAGCGTCTACTCCGATCGGCCACCAGTTAAGGTCCACAAAGAGTACGTCCACCACTTCAGATTATCGATCGTCTAACCCACCAGCTTGCTTAGCGTCGGCTCGGAGTTTAACAGCGCACTTCTCCAGTATGGGGATAATTGGAGACTCCATCGAAGATTGTTCCACCAGACTTTTCGCGCCGATTCTACGCGGGATTATCTCCCAACTCAGTTGCGAAAAGTTCGTCAGTTACTAGTCGGAATACATAATTCTCCTGATTGTTATCAACGGCAAATTGAACTGTGAGCTTCCTTCATATCGAGTCATCAACCTACACTATCGGAGATACTGAGAAGCGACGATGTTACACAGTTACGCTTCCGCAGTTATCATGTCAGTTGTTTACGACTATGAAACTCTTCCGAACGATGATCCGCTTGTATTGGCGGCTGAAAAGGCAATCGAGGCATTTGTCAAAGTGGCTGGACCTTCGACCGCTGCAATATTAGAGGCCTTCCCTTTCTGTTAGCTTCGATTTTCTTGACCTGCGTTAGCTTCCTGCTGACAGTGATTCACAGTGCTCAAACTTCCCGTCTGGTTCCCCGGTGCCACTTTAAGACGTATGGCCATGCAGGCAAAAAGCAATTTGCATGAGATGATGGATGTGCCATTCCGTTATGCTCGTGACCGAGTGGTGAAGCATTCGTTCATTCCTATTCCGTTCAGTTACCTCATATCGTTCACTCCCAACTTATCAGATGTCCTGTGTCTCCGGGCCATGCATGGTATCCGAGTCCCTCAAGCGTTTTCCGGAGTCCAATTCCGAAGACTTCGAACTCGCGCTTAAGTCTTCTTCTGCAACCGCTTTCATGGGTCAGTTATATATTCTATATATTTTTACAACCTCAGCTCACGCGGGTTGTGGATAGCTGGTGTTGAAACAGTATGTGACTTACGACGTCTTCTTGCTGTCCTGCAAATTCTGAGTCGACTGAGCAGACAGCATCTACTTTGGTTATTTTTGTCCTAGCAATGATGCTGTATCCGGAAGTCCAAGAGCGTGCTTGGAGAGAAATTGACGCGGTCGTCGGAACAGAGAGACTCCCGAATTTCGAAGACAGGTCGTCTTTGCCTTACGTCGAAGCAGTTCTGCGCGAGACATTGAGATGGCATCCTGTGTTCCCCTTGGGTAAGCACGAAAGTGAAGAGTGTATGGATCATCACTAAACGGCTTATCGAAAGGTTTGCCGCACTACACAAGTGAGAGTGATGTTTATGAAGGGCATCACATCCCCGAAGGTGAATATTTTTATTTTCTACTTTTTTCCTGTATATTCTAACAACCGTCCAGGATGTGTGGTCTTGGCTAATCTTTGGTATGTCTGCGGGCCATCATGCTGCGTAACGTCGCTCATCTATTATCAAGGGCAATGTCAAGGGATGAGGACAAATACCCAAATCCGACTGAATTTATACCCGAGAGGTTTTTCGATGAGGATGGCGAGCTCAATGAAGATTCCATGTCACTTGCGTTTGGTTTCGGACGCAGAGTTTGGTGAGAAAATTTCACCATACCATCATATTTACGCAATCTCATGTTTGGCTCAGCGTCGGCAAACACTTCGCGGACGCTTCGGTGTGGATTGCGGTCGTTCATCTACTCTTCATGTTTAAGTTCATGAAACTGGTGGACGAAGATGGCGCTGAAATAGAACCAACCCCCAGATGGTCAACTGGGCTCATCTCGTGAGTACTTTATGCAATCAAGGAAACTCGAACGATTGTAACTGTCCCTAGGCATCCTCTCGAACTCAAAAGCCGTGTCGTCCCCCGGTTCCCTGGGATGGATGCAGACAAGCTTGCGCAGATGATAGGGTTCATGGATTAAACGTGGGGGAGATGCTTACTGTTGAACGGATACCATCAATAATTTCGTGTTTACTATTATGCGTATGACTTGGAGACGTTTTCCTCTTTCTGCGACCTCACTAATATATATTTTCGAGATTCTTCTATAACATATTATCTTCCGAGAGCAGCTATATACAGTATGCATATCTTCGCAAAGAGGCGCATTTACAATTGGGACCCCCGCTTGCTAGATCTTTAGCGAACATTCTTGCACTACCAGCCAGAAGCTTGCTGTGGCAACAAACTCCATTCTTGCGTATGAGGTTGAGGTCGGTTCGGTACGCTACTGTTTTTCCGCCGACCAGTGGGCTACCTCTATCAAGAAAGCTCCCGAACTTTAAAGCGAATTCACCCACCCTGTGTTCCGCCTACTAATACCATTCTGGCAACCCCTAGGAGGCGGGTTCACGCGGCCACTGCTCCGGAACGACCTGTGTACGATGTGGAGCTTTGTCAAAGAGAATTATCGCTACGATAGCTTTCACCAGCACCGAATTCTTCCATCACCCACTTGCAGAAAAAACCGAAGGAAGTGCGGAAGTAAACACCGACTCCCAGATTCAAGCAACAATATGACAGGAAATGGCAGCCGAGCACGCCTGGCGGGCGATTCAGATAGTCAGTGTTTGTAATAATATGATCGCATTACATACGCTGAGTGTTGTTCCATAGTGAGTCTCAAGTAAGTACCATGGAGATATTGTGATCAAAGTTACTATCTTGACATCTTGAAGTTCCCCGTTGACAACAAACACCGAGCAAGATTCGCGATCAGGGTCATGGTCCGCCTCGGTACCCACAAATGTACGTACTCGATCGTCAACGTCATTGGGACCGGCCACGTCGGGCACTAATTGGTCGATAGGTCTAGGGCGGGGCTACATAACCGTCTCTGGGCACAATGCGACAAGAAAATTCAGCCTTTCAATTATTCAGAATTATTCCCGTGAACTTCAAATCCACCCAACAAATAAAAATTCCGCCTCGAGAGGAAATCTCCACTTGATCAACGGTTCGGCGGGTGTAGTTTACCAATCACAACTTGGGCCCATTTTGCAGATATTCGCCACCCAATATGATTAGCGAGGTGCCGTGCGTTGGACAGTGCACCGAGATCCGATTAGCAAGGGACGTACGAAGCGGCGCCTGGTGCCTGGTGCTCATTGAAGTCGGAATTCTTTATCGTATTCATCTTACGCCGTTTGAAAACTGAAGGGGGTAACGACATCACGACGGGCCCGCCTAGAGACTTTCAGGGCCTATTGTTCCACAAAACGAGACAAGCCCAGATCGTATAGTAGGTCGCCGCGTCGAAAGGTTCTAGTCAAAGACCCTGTAAGTGAAGGACTTGATGTTACCCTTACATTCTGGTTTAGCATCGGTGTTATGATATGTCGACCCTGGGGTAATCCCGTCAATATTCTTGGGTTCCTGCCACTAAGCCAAGGTTAGATGGGGTGTATCTTCGGCGTATCTTTCTGTGTTTCGGGAAGTCAGACCTCTTCAGGTATACAGGAATGTCATGTGCCCACTTTTGCTAAATAAATGCCTCCACTTTTGCACGCTTGTACTCGATAATTCTGCGGCATAAAGATGTCCGATAGTGCTGGCAAACCAAAGACTGCTCACCGGAGGAAAAACTATCGCAGTATGAATGATAATTTAAAGGACACTCAGTAGTGAGAGCCCAATACGTAATATATTTGAGCATGATTTGTTCTATTGACCCTTGTTATTTACTCGTACAGTGAATGACGTGCTCCAGAGATGCCAGGCAATGCTCAGACTTATTCAATGCCAGTTGGTATAAGAAGTTCGACATGTATTTTAGCAGCCTATGATAGTTTGAATTGTATCCCGCCGTTGAGGAAGCGGAACTTGGCAGCCTGTCTGATAAGCATCGGCCCTCCCGGAGTTTTGCGCCGAAGCTCACGGCTTAAAGTCCCGTTCCCGAACTCGGCTCCAACACTCGTTCTGCTGAACAGCCTCTTGAACGCTACCACCAACGTTGTCGCTCACTCATGTCTTCACCATCCAAGCCCGTTAACATCCGAAGTTCTCTCCCCACCTTCGATTCAGGTTCTCCCACTCCTTCTGGCACGCCCGATATCCGAGCTCTTCGTGCCCAGTACTCTGGGACACCCCCGGTCCCAAACATCCCAGCGCGGTACACTCCTTCAATCGACTCACCCTCGAATCGCGAAGGGTCCCCAAGTGCGAATCTCACCTCGAACGAGCTTTTCACTAAGCTTCACCGTTCATCCTCTGGCACCAGCTCAAAGCGCCCAACAACCTCCGCGAATGCTGATACTGGTATAGTAGATCTGAGTGACCTTCCTGCAGAGGATAAAGCTAGAGTGCTTAGACGCCATCTATTATTACATGGAGAACGCCCCTCTGCTCGCCTAGATTCGGGCTCTTCAGATGGCTCTGACCAAGGTTCACCTGACATTGATGATCCTTCTGCAGGGTCGTCAACAAGGCGAGCTGAGCGAGAGGCTTCCGAGACGTTTCCTATACCTTACCATGCTCCAGGTGCAGATATTACGTGGGTTCATCTTCATAGTCACAAGTTCCGTCCGTGATTTAATGTGTTGTGCTTTCAGCCACAACATATACAAGTGGCATGCAGACCAAAGACGACAAATCGGTCGTCCACGCGCTTCGTCCTTTGCAGGATCCGTTGCACCACCAAACCCTGTATTTGAGCATATCCATGAGCCAGGCGGTTTCCGTAGAAATTATGTTTTGCTGCAAGCGAACGAACAGGGCAACGGCGAAAGGCGAGCAACGAATAACTTCATCGACTTCATTTACATCTATGGTCAATTCGTGAGTTATTCTCTTACTCGTCGTAAACAGTCAGTTGTTACATTGACATAAGGCAGGAGAGGACCTTGAAGAAGATGAAGACACAGCGGAAGACGAAGAATCCAATGAACCATCTGTCCCTTCTTCGGCACTTACTGTTGGCGAAACTCAGCCATTGTTGAGGTCGACTAACCGGTCACGCTCTCGGTCCAGGAAACGGGCTGCGTCTGTTAGTGCTCATGGCGACGCATCTTTTACTCAGGCTGTACTGATGGTGAGCACTTCGTCAGCTTCCCATGCATCATTCTCATACCGGTCTCATGCCAGCTATTGAAATCATTTGTGGGGACCGGTGTGTTGTTCCTTGGGAAGGCGTAAGTTGCTATCGATTCCATGGTTCCCTTGGTGATCCTTACAAACCGAACAGATTTGCCAATGGAGGGCTTGTCTTTTCCACCATTACTATCACGGTCGTCGCTTTGGTTTCCCTATATTCGTTTTTGCTATTGGTTAAAGCGAAATTTGTTGTTTCTGGCTCCTATGGAGGTAGGTGACCCACATTCTCAAATCAGCACAGTACTTAGAAAATTCAGACATCGGGGGTGCATTGTTTGGATCACCGATGCGATATGCAATCCTCTCCTCTATTGCTATATCCCAACTTGGATTTGTTTCGGCGTACACCATCTTTGTTGCGGAAAACCTCAAGGTTCATACCTTTGTTTCTTTTGATGAAGCTCATGACATGACCGACTTTCATAGGCATTTGTTTATGCGGCATCGAATTGCCAGATCGACCGCTGTGTCCTATTTTTCATCCTTATTCAACTGGTCCTCTTTTTGCCAATGGCGCTTGTCAGAAACCTGGCAAAACTCAGCACAGCGGCCCTCGTTGCAGACGTTTTTATTCTCGCTGGATTGCTTTATATCTTTGGAAGCGAACTTTCCATCATTGGCGAGCGGGGCATTGCGCAGATTCAGCTGTTCAATCCGCGAGATTTCCCCTTGTTCGTCGGGTACGTTCTCGGCTTTGATCGAATTCTACTATTTTCTAATCGGTACTGTGAAAGTACTGCCGTTTTCTCGTTCGAAGGAATAGGCTTGGTTCGTCTCTTCCCTAAATTCTACCTCCGAGATTTTGACGAGTAGTTCAGGTCATCCCGATCACGGACGCCATGCGCGAACCACACAAGTTTCCCAAAGCTTTGACTGGTGTAATGCTTGGGACACTTGGTAATCGTTATTTCCATGCTGTCGCCGCTTGATACTTACTTGTTATTAAGTTCTCTTTGGCGGGGCTGGTGCTCTTGCGTACTTGACTTTTGGATCGCAGGTGAATGCAGTCGTCCTCGTCAACCTTGACCAGAAAAGTAAATTCACACAAGCTGTGAGTCTATTTGTTTCTTGAGGCTTCATTCACCCAGTAAGCTTGGTAAAACAGGTTCAATTCCTATATTCTCTGGCAATTCTTTTATCTATCCCGCTTCAATTCTTCCCAGCCGTACGTATTCTGGAGAATGGATTGTTTGTGAGGAGCGGTAAGCGGAATCCGCGCGTGAAATGGCTTAAGAATTTTTTCCGCTTTGGACTGGTGATGGTTTGCACGGTAGTTAGCTGGCTTGGTGCCACGGACCTCGACAAGTTTGTTGCATTGATTGGCAGTTTTGCGTGGTGAGTTCGGTCGCTGTGACTGCAGATCCTGTGGAGAACGACTTTTTCTCGTAGTATCCCGCTGTGTTTCGTATACCCTGCGATGCTGCACTACAAGGCGGTGGCCAAGACCCCGAGGGAGAAGATCATAGATATCGTGCTCGTTGTTTTTGGAATGGCCGCAATGGTATTCACGACTGTGCAGACCATCAAGGCAAGCCTTCGCTTAGATATCTTACGGAATGATTCTGATGGTGTCCATAGCTCATGGCTCAGCCGGAACCTTTACCAGCACCACCTGGCCAGTGTTGAAGGGTCGGCAGGATTGGAATGGGGATATCGTTGAGATCTCGTATGCTAGAGTGTTCTCTCCTGTGCGAGTAAATAGCAAATTGCTACCCAGGAACTGTTCATCTTCGCGAGTCCGTCGATTCTCCGCCCATACAGGAGTTTCCCGAACATGGTACCTCAACGTCAACAACAGGGCGCAGCATTTCAGCTTGTCAACATGTCACCCGACGTGATTCAGCCCCGAGTCATTTCCTCGTGAACCTGTGCTGTCAGCAACAAATTTGAGTTCAGGGTTCTCGATCGATGCAAGGTGGGAAGCGAGTGCGTTGAGTTTGTGGGAGGGTACATAGATCGCCGCTGAACATTACTTTGGTAGCAGTACATGTGCTTCTGAGTCTTCTTCGGCAGGCGGCGGTGGTGACATTGCCAACTTGTGCATGTTCTTATCTCCGCTGGTCAAAGTTAACTACTTAGCACAATGTCTTCTGCTCGAGTCAGTCTCACACACACAAGTGGCTCTCAGGTTCAGAAGCACTGCGAAGCAGTCCATACCTAAATTGCCCAAAAAAAAGTTGATGATGACAAGGCGGTAACCGGCGACGGGAATTGAGGCAATGCGGAAACGTGTAGTCCCTCCTTCACTAGCAACAAGGTTCGCAGCTCGCAAACACACACCTCACCGAAGCCACGATGGAAATCGTACATAAAGTCTAACGTTGATACGGTCGAGCTTCCTTTGGCCTTCCGCTGGAATTTACCCTCCTCTCCCTCCTGCAGGTCTCTCGCCTGAGCGAGCCCTCTGAGTAACTATTTTATATCATGTCTGTATCATCTAGCAATGATTCTTCCCCCAACCAAACTCGCATCCGACGAAAACCCGCCCCCAGCCTGGAGTTGGAGGCGCGCTATCCGACGCCAGACCCCGACGATCCCTTCGCACCACTTTCTGTCCTTCGAAGTCGCACCGCCAGCACCCTTAGTAGTACCGGTGCTCCTGTCTCCTTCCGCGGCCAATCCACGTCCCATCTCCCAAGCCTTCCATACACCGGTGGCAGATACCCACCAGACATATATCAAGCATATCTTCACACGCAACCAGCTTCTACAATGCCTCCTTCGGGTTGGAGTTTCGAGGTCGTGACGGCAGCATTCACTAGAAGCACATCCAATATCTCACCACCTACTAGTGTGTGTGGGGCGGAAGAATCCGACTGGCAACCTCGGGACGGCTCGCCTGAGTGTTCACGACCTATCCCAATCAAGCGTCGGCGCTCCCGCTCGGCTGTTTCGAGAAAAGAAGCCCGACTTACGGTGCCCATCCCACACAGAAATTCTCCTTATGGTCATTCAAAGCTGCAACCATATGTGCTCGCTAACGCGCTATCATCCACCCCCGCTCTTACTGCGGAACCTCTGTGCACTTCGCCCACTTCATCCATCGGACAGAGCAGCGAGAGCGTCCATTCATTCCACATATCTCGTGTTAACTCGGATGCTGGCTGTCCTGCTCCGTCCTCTCCGCTCCGTATGGCTTCCTTTTCAGCTGACGACCCTGAAACGGTACAACCCAGTAAGGCTAAGAAGTTTACCCGACTGCTGCCAAAGAAGATTGGGAGCCGTCTAAGTTTAACGCATCAGTCCTCTGACAACTTGGCCCTGAGTCAATCCAATGCCTCTTCCACATCATTTCCGCATCTCTCCAGCGAACGACCACCCAAACCCAAGCGCACCTCTGAAGAGAACACGTTTCACGCCCGTCGCAAGTCGGCGACGCTCTTCCCTGCAGAGATGGCCACTCGTCTACACACTATGGATGTCTCGAGCCCCATCCGCGACTCGACCACTGGATATGTTTACGAGCCTCTCACCGATGCTGAACTTGGCCTTGCGGATGACTCCCCTGCACTCTCTCATCTCCCCCATGTACCGTATTCCCGTCCGCCCGCTGCTACTACACCCACACATCTCCGCTCTTTGACGTCCTTCGACGGTCGTGGCCTTGGTCCCACTGCCAGCTTGTCGACCAAGGACGAGGTTGCACGACCCTCCACAGCCCAGTCCTTTTCCGCTTCCACGTTCGACGAGCATGCGCTTCCGACTCCCAAGCAGCTCGCTGAAGCTGCCTCCTGCTGGGTCGTTGCTGAAAGTGGCCTGCGCGTGCCATTTGGCGACCTCTTCCGAGATCAAAAGACGATCGTCATTTTTATTAGGCATTTCTGGTGAGACTCCTGTCGGCGTGTGAAATCGGCTTGTCTTCTGATTTGCAGGTTCAGGTGTCCTCTATGCCAAGATTATATGTTTTCCGTGTCAGACAACGTCAAACCGAGAATGCTCAAGGAAGGCGATGTCAACCTTGTAGTTATTGGAAATGGATCTTTCAATATGATCAAATCTTACAGACGTAAGTGTTTCACCCTTTGATGCGGCCCCGGCAAATCATCATTGCCACGTGTATAGAAATATTCCGTTCTCCATTCACGTTCTACACTGATCCCACTCTACGTCTACATCGAGCACTGGGCATGACCTTGCGTATCATGGAACCTAAGTCACAGCGCAAGCGGGGAGGCTACGTGCGCCATGGGTCTATGGGTGGCATTGCTATGGTCTTCAAGAATGCTCTCCGTGTCGGTATGCCCATATGGGAGAAAGGTGGCGACTTTTCCCAGTTGGGTGGCGAGTTCGTTCTTGGACCAGGGTAAGACTCGGCCAAACGTGGATGTTACTTTTGTGGGTTGGTTCTGACACTTCTTTGCAGGATGTCCGCCACGTACGCCCATCGAATGCCTAATGGCCGCTCTCATGCGCCAGTTATGCGGGTTCTCTCTGCCGCTGGCATAGGTTTGCAGTGCGAGAAGGTCACGCCGACAATCGACTCTGCTGCGCGGGTGACTCCACCTGTATTGGACGAGGAACAGTGGATGGAAGAACGTCGCTTAAGCCTCGCGAGGATCCGGGAGAGGAAGCTCGCTCGCAGAATGGGGGTTGCGTTTCCCAGCACGGACGAGGCTGAGGAGCACCAAGTGGTATCGGTGGCACTACCCAAGATCGAGCCTCCTGGCAAGCTTTCTCGATCGGATAGCATTGAGGAAGAGGAGGAGGAGAAGGCGCATGATGCGGAACTCCAGACGGACATGATCAAAATCCCGACGTGCGGACCTGACCACGACGACACTCCCCCTACCTCCGAAGACGGAGGGACGGAGAGCACTGTTGTTTCTCGTACGTTGTCGGAATCGGGCTCCGATAGTACGAAAGCCGGAGAGGTTGAGCCTCATACTTTGCGGGATAAAGTATCCATGATTGATCTTGAAGATCCGAGCGTACTGGAGGTTGTAAGTTTGTAGGAATTGTCAGGTTGCTTTCGATCGTTGTTATCCTTTAACTATGCGTATTTAGGCCGTTTAGTCATACCACGTTTAGTGTCATCACATGCGATTTCATTCCATTTGCTCGATAACCTGCTTGTCTGCCTCAAATGTCGACCAAGGAATGAGATTATATGATGCTCTCCGCATCACGAGGCAACTGAAGTTCTCCTTTGCATAAGATGTAGAAGTACTAACATACTTAACGGCGGCTCGTGTCTAGTACCAGGAATCCGTCCCAAGTATTCTAGGTCCTACTTTCGTTTGACCTACAAATTTAAATCAATGTTCCGAATCCCAAGTATTACCTCCGTCGCATTGGATAGGTGGGAAGGTTGCTGTCACCGATACTTTGTTCCGTCTGAGAAGCGTTCTCCCACAAGCGTACGATGTAACACATGATTTTCAGCCACTCTTGGCCCGTTACCTCTGAATTTGCAGATCAAGCCTGGCGATCCTCCAAGTCAATGAGGCGCATGTGAATTATTTAATGCATAGAAGGTCTGATATGATGCACATGAAGTCGTCAGGTCCATGGGTTATCAATCTCGGGGGGGGGGAGATCGCCTGGATATTACCACCCATACACGTACGCAATTTTGACACTTTTGATCGCGTTCGCATCGAGGGACATTTGACGCCAAAACGTACGAGTCTATCAGTGCTTCGGACGACGTAATCCGTGATAGAATATTTCACTTTCACTTGGGTTCGACTTCTGCCTTTGATGTTATGTAGCCTAAAAAAGTACTTATAAGCACGAGCAGCCTGAGTATTGAACGAGCGTGCCGTCACAACGAAAACAGAGTATGTAAATGGGGGAAACAACACCCTTTGCATCTCCCAACTTGATTCCCGTTGAATACGGTGGTCGTTCTTGAAGCTCTGGAGAATCATGCTCGCGAACGGCGGGCATCCGCGCTCTGCTTCTTTGTCGAACGAGCCAAGCATACTATCGACCTACCACAAAAGCTAGCGACTTACGACAGGCTCCGAGACCGTCGTCCGCGAAGCCCGCACCGGCGTTTGGATCCCACGAGAGAATCCCACAGCACCTGAAAAGCAAACTGTGACTCTGAGTCTCGGACGTCTTCCAGAACTTTCCTGTATGTACATGCCAGTGATAGCCCCGTTAGGTTCGGCGTGGGTGCTACGGACCTCAATTTGACTAACCATCTGTCTACGTTAGTTGTCGACGTTCCGAACATGGTTAGAAGAGCCTTCCTTACCGCCGCATTATAATATCAATTGAGGGCCCAGGGGGGAATAGGACTCAGGAGAGAGAGCGCATATAGACCCGATTTTGCCGGAAATTATCCCGGTCTCCCGGGCCCGCATGATAGCTCAGTGAGCTGTTAGAGATTGACCTGCAAAATAAAATTGAACCTCGAAGGCCCGTGTGTAACGCACGCTGAGCTTGCATCATCTTGCGGATCTTTTGTTGAACTCCACTAACGATTTAGGAGCTGGTCGAGGTATACCACCTGCTAGAGCCCTGCCAGTGACTTTGCTGACATATCTGGCTCCTGCTAGTACTAGTAGTACAGCTTATCCTGGACTTTTACGGTGAAATTGAGCGACCTGTGGGGTGCCTCAGTTTCATTGATCCGAGATGCGGCAAACCGTCGTAGATGGAGGCGTTGTTCTGAGGCAGTGTCTTAGTATGTCGCCGAGTCACTTGAAGTTGGCAAGTAGTGGCCTCGATGCATGACATTGATATATGACGCGTGCTCTGGGCCCGGTCAACCTGTTTAATTCAGCTAAGTATTGATAGTCTTAGACGTCAGAAGCTGGGGTCATCGGCGGGCGCTAGCGGGTGGAGTTCCAAGGATAAGCATAGGTGCCTGGAATACTTGATGTACGTTACGCTCTAGTACGGGAAAACAAACAAAATTCATCTTACACTATGTAGTACACATTGACGACTTCCCCGGTCCCGGCCCTCCACATCAAACGTAGAAGCCCTCAAGGTCAATCAATCGATGCTACGGGGATATCTATCGACTGCAGCGTTCCTCTGAACAGCTTTGATCCTGCCTTGCGATCTTGCTCTGTGCCTTGCTTCCTTCGCCATGGCGTTCTTGTACTGCTCCACCTTGAGTATTCCCACCACCCTTCTCGCAGCCTCTACGTCATTACACAAATAAAATGCCTTGATAAACATCTTGAACAACGGCTTCGAGTGTTTCTCGAATGTGACAAAGGACGACAGCTTCGAAAATCCAGAGGAACCTGAGAATTGCGTTTGTTGAGTACCAAATGGTGGATGCAGGGGCGAGTAATCCGCAGCAGGATAGCCACTCCTAACGAGTTGATCAAACAGTCCGCGGAGCCGTGGAGAATCGAACGCAGACCGCCAGCCGATCATCACTTTGATCAAGATATTGGCCGTCACCCTGTCAGGTCGAAAACCGTGGTGCTTGACAAGGTCCTCCAATAATGCGAGAATTTTACGGACACGTCTTCCATTACGTGGTGCGGGCTGTAGAGATACTCCGTGAAGAAGGATGTTGCCCAAAGCGGTGCATTGCTTGCAGGGGATTGTGGCTGATGCGCTAGCGAACATATGCTTGGCAGCAAGAAAGCGTCCTGATCTTAGAAGCTCTTGAAGCTTGTGCTCAAGTGAAGGCCCTGTGTGGGGGTGTTGTCGGAGACAAGATATTTCAAGTGACGTTAACCCGCGGAGAGGTGTGGTCCGCGTAGACATCCGGAATGCCCTAGTTTGCACTGGAATGCGACCTGCAAGGATGAACAGAGATCGAACAATTTTCGGATGTGCGGCTCTGATAACACCGAGGAATTTGTTAGCAGTAGCAAACTGCCTGTGCCGCATTAACATACGGCAATACCTGAAGTAAAACCTGCGTTGAAAAAAACTGGGCACCCGTTTGAAGATGGAAAGGACCATAGGCAGTAGCTGGCCACCTCTGCCATACCGGGACAAAACAACCAAAAGTTGTTCAAGATGTCCACGAAAGTGTTCGGGTGGAACGCGTGAACGGTACAGGGTCGCAAGTTCATCGACGATAGTAACCAGAACATCCTGGGGATGACGAACCCGCGGGTTTTCCCTCAGACTATGGGCTATTGCAGAAACGACAATTCCCCGTTCTTCTACAGAGAATCGATATTGAGTGAGAAAGGTGGTGGCTTGGCGAAGCGCGCCACAGCGAGCAAAAGACACAGCAAGGGCATGAGCTGCTCTTGCATCAGGCTCGGCTCCTTGTTCCTGTGTGGTAACAAAGAGATTATAGGCGAGTGAAGGATCTATGGGTGCAAGAACTTGCACGGCAGAAACGAGGACTTGACCCTGCTGCCGCGGCTCTAGATCAGGGACAAAATTCTTTAACTTCGCCAACACCACGTCCGGGAGCACACCCTGCATGCGGACTGCGGCCGCAACGTAATGTGCGGCAAGAACCCTTTGCACCGATGTCCGAGTAGCTCCTAGGCAGTCCACTACGCGGCACAAGCCTTGGCAATCGTTGAATAGGGTCGCATCTGCCAGAACGCTTGCCATCCTGAGGAAAGAAATTGCAGCCCCGCATGCGAGATCTCGAGAAACCTGGCGTGATTCGACGATCAGCAACCACAGCTGGTACAGGGCACGCGTCGACTTCAAGATATCCTCCGTGGGGATCGGTTGCATCGGGACCACCAAAGACGAACCTTGCGATAGCTTTTCCACGATTGCAAGGCCAAAGATGACTTGCCAGCACAGTACGACCTGAGGTACTGCATGATCATTTGTCCAGTTGGTTCTGTCAAGATGAAACGCCTCGGGGGAATTGAAGATGGAGAGCAAGACAAGCGAGTTCCAACGCAGAGAATGCGCATGCGTAGGAGAGAAGGCGGACAAGAGGTTCATGAAGGGATTGGCAGAGTTGTACTTGGAAAGGCGGTCAGTGAACCCAAACAGAGTGGCCGAAAGGGAGCGAGCTATTGACGTTGCATTCAAGTTGCCATCATTGGGTAGACCGTTTTGAGGGACAATGTCTGGGGTCTCATTTGTGAGCTGAAGAGTACGATTCCAAAGCATAGCAAGGATGGCCTCTTGTGATCGGTCCGACAACAACACCCCATGCTCAATAACCAAGCGATACAGAAGGCGCTGTAGTTGCGAATGACATACGCGGTGAGTGCGTAAAAGAAAAGAAAGATCACAGGCAGCAAAGTCGAGAAGACGGGGATCTTGAGTAGCCAGGAGCGTTTCAAGGTAGTAAGCATGTACACCAGGGTGACGAGAATGACGCCGAATGATGTGGTAGTGCGTACGTGCGCGCAGGATGGCGCTATAAGCGTCACGCGATAGATCTGCAACGTCTACGTGCAGCATTAGGTATCGTCAAGAAAAGAGGGACTTACGTTTTGAACTTGGATCAGCGTGGATCCGTGCAAGTTCAGCACACATCAACCAAAACCTATCCGAAGCCTGAAGGGACATTCCCCTTTCTGATTTGTATTTTGCTACTTTCAGG
This sequence comes from Leccinellum luteum, assembly GCA_038091855.1. Taxonomy (NCBI): domain Eukaryota; kingdom Fungi; phylum Basidiomycota; class Agaricomycetes; order Boletales; family Boletaceae; genus Leccinellum; species Leccinellum luteum. Next base: position 30,473 of record JBBPPG010000060.1, on the reverse strand, counting down.
ACGAAACGCCAGTAGTTTCTGCACTTGGACAACCTCGGGAAGTGCGGTGTCAAAGGGACTCTATATATCACAGATATGCGAGGATCGATGGATAACGACCCGAATAGGCCTATTAAAAGGGTGAGCATCTTGGAATCCAGCATCCCGAGCTGGTCTCTCGACTCCACACAATAGTAAAGCGAGCGGAGAGTGGCTGGTGAATGAGCAAGAGGACAGTCCAATGCAATGCTCTCTGGGGATAAAAACTGCCTCAAGGTGTCGAGTGCAGTGTGACCGGTTCGAGAACGAACGATTCTGCAAGCGTCGCTACCTTGCAAAAGGTCCTCGGAGGTCTTCGGACATAAAAGATGAGGGCTAGCGGAACGGAACTGTGCAGAAATGATGGGTGTATCCCGCCCCCCAACCAAATGGGCTACAGAGTCAGCATGTGTGTAGCTAAACTGCAATCTCGAGAATGGCAGTATCTGGCGGGACCATCTAAAAAAACAATTAGATTTGAAGAGAGAGAATTGAGAGAAATACGCGCCTTGTATTGGTGTCATGACCGCCAAAGGCTCGGACGGTCGACCAACACCATCGCAACATTCCATGTCACAAATATTAACTTGGAGGCACGAACAAGACAAAGTCACGTGATGTAAACACAGCCATCGGCACGATCCGTCGGAGAGCCAACTTTATTCAAAAACTGGTACACCAATGATCAAACCTAGTAAACAAAGTAGTAATCAACGAGTTTACTATTCCGCCTTGAAAAATCCATTGACACCAAAGGTTGGTTATGCAGCTTCATACAGTGATGATCGCTCACTTGTCTTCTCAGAGGTCAATTGGGAGGCATCACCAAAGTCATTAGATTGAATATGTAAGTTCTTGCGCATAACAAGCATTGCACATGATCGACAAATGTATCCAGCCATTACTCAGAACAATGGGTGCTACTCGCGCACAAAAAGAGCTCTACTTCGTCAAATTGAAGGACCTCATCGCTAAACATCGTGCGTGCGCTGCCACTTCTCATCTGAAGCTTTATGAATTTGCAGTCACTCAGCTTCTATCTTTTTGGTCAACGTTGACAATGTTGGTTCGAATCAGATGCATCAGATCCGTACCGCTCTCCGTGGCAAGGGTATCGTATTGATGGGCAAAAACACAATGGTCCGCCGAGCCCTTCGCTCCATTCTCTCAGAGTACCCTCAGTTCGAGAGACTCCTCCCTCACGTCAAGGGAAACATAGGCTTCGTGTTTACTTCTTGCGACCTTAAGGATATCCGTGAAATTATCGTCGCCAACAAGGTTGCTGCCCCGGCCCGTGCTGGTGCCTTTGCCCCCAAGGACGTCATCGTTCCTGCTGGTAACACCGGCATGGAACCTGGGAAGACTTCTTTCTTCCAAGCTCTTGGAATCCCCACAAAAATTGCCCGTGGTACCATCGAAATCGTGTCGGACGTTCAAGTCGTCACCGCTGGCAGCCGTGTCGGACCATCAGAGGCTACCCTCTTGAACATGTTGAATATCTCTCCTTTTACCTATGGCATGACTGTGGTTCAGATCTTCGATTCCGGAAATATCTTCGCTCCTTCGGTCCTTGACATCGACGAGAAGGATCTTATCGACCGATTCTTGTCTGGGATCAAGTCGGTTGCTTCCATCTCACTTGCGCTTCACTACCCGACAATCGTCTCTGTCCTCCACTCCCTTGTCAACTCGTACAAGAATCTTATTTCTGTTTCCCTGGCTACCGACTACACCTTCGAGGGCTCTGAAAAGGTCAGTTCTACATTGTTTGTCGACTATTTATGAATTTCCACGATGCACTTTATTTTATTACTGATTTTTGCCCATCATTTGGACGTTCTCTTTTTAACCCTCGTTGCTTAGGCTAAAGAATACTTGGAAAACCCAGAAGCATTCGCTGTTGCCGCTCCTGTTGCCGCGGAGTCCGCTGCTCCAGCTGCCGCTGAAGAGTCCAAGGCTGAAGAGAAAGCCGAGGAGAAGGAGGAGTCTGATGATGACATGGTAAGCTCACTCGATGGCATACTTCTACTATGACTGAGCAGCTGTCCAGGGCTTCGGTCTCTTCGACTGATCACGACACGTATGCGATGTACCATGTCCGCTGTGTACTACATGTAATGCAGATTAATGAAATCATGGTGCAACCTGGATTGGTGCGACGTTTGAGGTTAGCTGTACTGCAGCAAATCTCCTGCAGCGCTGGTGTGCCAATGGGGTATCCCGGAGTAGAGTGTTGGTCTGTTTCATCATGGGTGTAGCAACGGGCGGCATCGGATGTACTGGGCGCCGAGTTGCCGAAACTAGCAGTAACCTTGAACTTGAGCACTCTGCTTTGAACACAGAAGACGCCACCTGAAAACTTGATCAATTGCACTGTCAGTGACACGTTCGTCTCGGTTCCGTGTCGGCCTTCCTTACGAGACTCGGCGTTCACTTACCGGGTTCAACCAGTTAGATCCGATTATCTCCCTAATCCGGTTTTTGCATGAATTTCTGTAGGCTCTTGCTCTAACTCGTAGCTCTTATAATCCTGGAACCCATGACATCCTCACTTTTCCCTCACTTGTCCTCCGACCCCAACTTCGCCGACATGCCAGACTTCAACCAAGGGACCCATCTCATCGTCGTCTCCAACCGACTTCCTATTACCATGAACAAGGATGCTTCAGGCCAGTACCATTTCAAGATGTCCTCGGGTGGACTTGTGTCCGCCCTCTCCGGGTTCAAGAAGTCATTGAACTTTACATGGATCGGTTGGCCGGGGTTCTTCATCCCTCCGAAGGACCGTCCATACGTCGACAAACGCCTCATGGAGGAATATTCTTGCCAAGCCGTCTACCTCGACGACGACGTCGCCGACCGCCATTACAATGGATTCTCCAACTCCATCCTTTGGCCCCTGTTCCATTACCACCCCGGCGAGATGAACTTCGACGAAGAAAACTGGATGGCCTATCGCCAAGCCAACTTGCAGTTCGCCGAGGTGGTCCGCTCGCAGATTACCCCTGGTGCGATGGTCTGGGTGCAAGACTATCATCTCATGCTCCTACCCATGATTCTCCGAGGTCTTGTCGATGGTTCAGCAAGCGGAGACTGGCAGAAGGGAGAACTGTCCAAGATCACGGAAGGGTTCGAGGAAAGCTTCTCTAACAATACCGAGCAGATCCCGGGCGTCAAAATCGGCTTCTTTTTGCACACCCCTTTCCCGAGCAGTGAAATTTATAGGTGGGCGTCTAGTCCGGTGTCCGATCCGTGTGTGCTTAGTATTTCAAAGGATCCTTCCCGTCCGTCGCGAGATCCTGCTCGGCATCCTCTTTTGCGATCTCATTGGTTTCCATACATATGACTACGCCCGCCACTTCTTATCTTCATGCACGCGTATCCTCGGCTTGCCGACCATGCCTAATGGCGTCGAGTTCGATGGGCGCTTAGCACACGTGGGCACGTTCCCCATTGGCATCGAACCTAATTCATTCATCGAGGTAAATGGCCCGTGCATGTCATCAGAAATCTGTCACTGAGCAACCGCCGAGTAGAACCTGAAGAAAGACTCGGTGAAGTCGCGCATTGCTCAGTTAGAGCAGCGATTTGCGGGCGTAAAACTCATCGTTGGCGTTGACCGTCTCGATTACATAAAGGGTGTCCCCCAGAAGCTACATGCACTCGAGCTTTTCCTCACACAACACCCGGAGTGGATCGGAAAGGTAAGCATCATAACGCATGCCCGATAATCCCGATTTGAATTAAACATCGCGAAAAGGTCGTGTTGGTACAACTTGCCGTTCCGTCCCGTCAAGATGTCGAGGAATATCAGAACTTGAGGTCGACGGTAAACGAATTGGTTGGGCGAATCAATGGTCGTTTTGGAACAGTGGAGTTCATGCCTATCCACTTCATGCATAAGAGCTTGGCGTTTGACGAACTCTGTGCCCTCTACGCCGTCAGTGACGTCTGCCTTGTCTCCTCTACCAGGGATGGAATGAACCTCGTAAGGGTCCACACGTGATGGCTGAAACAATCACTGACGTCAACGTTACATCAGGTGTCTTACGAATATATCGCCTGTCAACAAGCTCGCCAGGGAGTCATGATCATTTCCGAATTTGCGGGAGCTGCTCAGAGTCTCAACGGCTCCATCGTCGTCAACCCGTGGGATTCCCAGCAGGTTGCAAACGCCATTCACGAAGCCGTCACAATGGATGCGGAGACACGCGCTGAGAACCATCGCAAGCTGTTCAAATACGTCAACAAATACTCCGCGGCTTTCTGGGGATCCAGCTTTATCAGGGAAATGAGCCGACTGAAACAAGACGGTACGGACAAAGAAGGTCAAGCGCATCTTACTCAAAGAAGGGACGAAGAGCCAGGAGGTGACGTGGTGAACGGGCAAGCACTTACCCCGCAGGTGGTAAGCCCCACACCATGAATGGCGGCTCCAGAGAAGGTGTGACTTCGCATTATTTAGGGATCAACGCGGGTGACAGTATTACATACTAATACGTCCCTTCGTGCTTCCAGCATATCTATTCGCTGGCTTTTCTATATGATTATACCTTTTTTGCGCAAGTTCTCGTGATAAGTTGAACTACTAGATTTCTTCTAGACTGTTTAGATATTATTACGCTTTCTGTGGTCACTTTCTCTTTAGAACTTCCTCCAGTTACCCATGCGGTCAATTTGAACTCCGTTCGCTTGCAGGGTCTGCATACGATCTACGAAGGTCTTGCGTGGGGAGCGCATGATTCAATTGTTCCTGGCCGTGTGGTGGTCGCCCACACACTGGCATATGGGCGCCACATCATGGTATTCCGGTGACTCACTCATCTTGGTTGCGGCAGCGTGCCACTCAGGTGAATCGTGCGGACTCGGAGACCCTGACAGTAATCGTACTACCCATGGCATACCGCGACGCCATCCGGCCACTCTACGCAGGCACTGGGATTAGTGTGGTTCAGTACGTTCAAGTGGCTACTTAATGCTATCGATCTTCCGTAGCCAACTGGAGAGCCAGACTGCTTATCACAACGAAGCCCCGGCGATCAGAACTGGTCCATGTCTCCACGTTCCGGGCGTTGAGAACGCGTCTCGCAGGCAACAAGGTGTTGTTACAGCCTTTGAGACCCGCCTGGATGCCACGTTGTTTGCGCGTCGTCGTCGTCCTGCGGCGTTCTTGAGCTGCCCCAGACAAACATTTTTTCCTGCTCGCATGCCAACGGACCGTCGGACGCGTTTTTTTCCCTTTTTCTTTTCTCTCTGCATTTTGTTCAGCAGCCCTCTCTCCGTCTCTTTCCCCTTGTTTGAAACTGGTTCGGTTTGAACTGCCGTCCGACGCAATCCGACGGGACCAGTTCGCGGCACTGCGTATCGTTACAACCTCCATCCCCGCTCGGTTCCTTGGCTTCCAATGGTACTTTCGACGCCGACCGCCGCCACCGATCTAGCGCTTGGCATGCTAGGCCACTCGAACTGTTCCTGAGAGCCCAAAACTATGTGTTCGTGTTCTTATCTTTCGCGCTGGCCTCTTCCAAAGCAGCATTTCTAGGGTATCGAGTGGCAGCCTTGGTCGTTCTCCGCTCCGGTCATTACAAGCTCGACCGAGTGGGTTGAGACGTGTCCTTGGGGACAGGTGGGGCTCTTTCGTCTTCTTCATCTGCTGCGAGTCACGAGCTGCACTCTCGCCAAGCTGCACAGTCAACCTTGCGCGAGAGTTCATTGGATACTGTCCCCGTCCACGACGACACGGACCCTCGTTGATGTTATTTAGGCTGTGTACATAGGCTGCGGAATGATTGATCACCCATCGAGCAGGTCGTGTTCGCGTCGCACGCACTCAAGACGGTTTCGAAGCTGCCACTCTCTCCACGGACGTATGTGCACCCTTGGCATCACGCGCAACACGACATGAGCAACTCATATCGTCATCGTCTGACGTCGAGTGAGCTCCTGTCGCGGCTTCAGGATCTACATGCGGGGATCGAGTGCCACAGGTGGACAGGAGGTGAGCACTGGTCTGTTCGATTATTCCACCATTTTGCTTGCCAAGGCGGCACACACGTTTCCGGAGCAGTAGCGTCGTTCTTTTTTGGTGTCGTGTGTTCCACGGTGGGCCAAAGGTGCGGCGTTCCTAGGTCAGCCGAGCGTATTAATACAGGATTGCCTTGCACCATCATTCGGAAATATGAGGTGCTGGTGTCAGTGGGAGAAGCGAGAAGCGATGCGTTCCTGTAGCCCATACTTACAATTGACGGTACTAACTATAGGAGTACTCTGTAAGCGTATGCAAGCATGGGTGATGCTGTCTGCCTGCGACGCCCTAAACAATAATCCACCTACCTAATAGACGTCCGCAAGCCATAGCCTCGACTGATATGTATGTATCGCCGTGGACATTATGAGGAATCCCATTTCCATTGGATTTAGTAGTGACAGGTGATCACATCAAATGACTCAGCGTTCATTCGCTGTGTGATATGGCGGATACCGATTTGATGCGCACTAGGCTCCCGAGGGACAGCGGAACTGATGATACCCAACGATCCCCACGATAAGGCAACCCTTGATTGAGAACGTTTAGGCGGGTTCGTGGGTTGTGCGAAGCCCTTTTACCAGGATGCGGGCTTGGGAGAACTCTATTAGGCCATATTCAAGCCTTCGCGGATTCTAGCCAGTAGAATTGACAAATGTTCGAACGGTCTACTCGAACTTCGAAGTGTGGTAGCACGAAAGCTTGCAAGGTGAGTAGTTTATTTCCGCCGTTACCGCTGAGCTGGCACAAGGCGGAGGAATGTTCTACAATCAAGTTTTTTGTTTGGTTCTGTCGACATAATTATGAGCTTCGGGCATGGCTTGGAAAACATGGAACATTCTGCATGGAACGCAGCACATGCTGTGTGGATTACAGGACTTGCCTTTTTTGGAAGCCAAGCCAAGCCAAGCCAAACAAAAGCCGAATTGCGACGTGGGGGCAAATCAACACCGTAACACCAGATCAAAGGTTTCACGGTCGCCAAGTTGACTTTGCCATTTCAAGGGGAGCGATCGAGGAAAGGGGGGACGTCAAGGAGGAAGGAGGGACTATGACCTCAACTACGGTCATTTAATAGAGGAAGTTGAAGTGGGTGATGATGACTAAATACGACCCGACACGCCTTGTAAGCATGGGGTTCGGATAACTGGGCTTGAGGAAATGATTGATATGTGAGCGGGCCGCACCGAATTGATGCGACGGTCGGTGACTCCGCAGATAATCTGCCTTTTGCGGATAAACTCGGCGGCACTGGGATCAGTGGGAATGGAAAGCGAACTGGCGGTGCCCACTGTTATGCGCAGTAAATGATCAGGTACTAACTTAGGGCGCCGATAGGCTGCCGCCATCGACAGGGCCAAGGAATGCCCAGAGTTGTGCAACGGAACAAGTGAAACATGAAAAGTCAAAGACACGTGAACCTTTGAGCACGTGAATAACATGACGAGGGTATCTACATAATGAACCAGCATGATGGTCGGATATGGGTGGGGGAGAGAGGATGACGTAGGAACGGCGCAGTCGGGCCGCGGTGATCTGCAGCCCAAAAAGGGAGGGGTTGAAAAGTTGACGACCCAAGTGGGTCGGGGAAGGGCACGACGTCAGCCTTGATGGAGCGCGGGATAGGCGGGGTATTTAAGCGGAATGGCATGGGTAGTGAACCTGGCCGACCTCGAGCAGGAGAGAACCGGTTCGTGGCGGTGTTGAAAATGTGGACGTTTCGATTAGAACACGGAGGCTGTGTCGGTTTTCCAGAAGAATGTTCGATGCGCGCGTGCAAGTTCAGTCGTTGTAAGGTTTGTTATACATAAATCCTTTGCTCTCCTTTTTACTCGACTCTCCCTTCCCCCCCCTGAGAACATGCCTCCGTCATCCCCAAACATCCCTGCGATCGTAACTACTGATCTATCCTCTAAGCAATCCCTCGTCGACAGAACCTCTCCCTCTCCTCCCCTCCGCCCAAGCAGTCCTCCTGCCCTCCTTTCTCCGCATCCCGCTCCCACCTCCACCGCTCGCCACTCTTCTCTTGACATTTCCCGCTCACCTTCCCCTTCTCTCACTTTTGTATCCTCTAATAACGACGCACACTCTCTCCCTCCCCCCTCCCCCACGCTCTCCACTCAATCTTCGGTACATTTTGCGACTTCCCTTGCTCTCAGAGATAACAGACCAGATGAGCGTTCCGGAATCTCTTCTCTCCAACTCCTCAGCCCATCCGCTATAGACAGAACCGCACATCGCAGGAAGGCTAGCATAACCACTTTCGCTAGCTCGCACGATGGCCACAGCTCTTTCGACGAAACAGAAGTAGGTCACGGCCCAGCCGAATTTAATCTACCTCACATCCGTCGTCCCAAATCGGATGCTACCAGCCTGACGATCGCCTCTCCCATTCACCAGGACTCTGATTCGCCCAAATTCAAAGGTCCCTTTTCTGACGAAAAAAATTCTCCTCCTTCGACGAATCCTGATCCCCATCCTTCTGCCGAAGCCTATCCTTCGAATCCTCCCATTCCGGATGACTCTCCGCCCGACCTCGGCCCGTTCTCGTTTGACCCGAACCAACTCGCGAGTCTCTTGGATCCAAAGGACATTGATACGCTCCAAAGTCTCGGAGGTATCTCCAGCATCCTCGACGGCCTTGGCACTGACGCTACCCATGGTTTGCTTCTGGATGTACCTGAACATGATGGTGGTCACCCGTCTCATGCTGAGCCAGGTGCTGGCGAAGGCGCTTCTCAAAGACACGATCGTCATGTGCATATGCCCTTTGCGAACGCAACAGATCACACTCAGCCCCGCCCACCTTCTCCCGCAGGTGGTAATAATGTACGCAGTACGCTTGACCCTCACACCGCCTCACTGGCAGATCGTAAGGCTGTATACGGCGAAAATATTCTACCACAACGCCCAACTATGTCTCTCCTTGCCCTGATGTGGCACGCACTCAAGGATAAGGTCCTAGTATGCCCATCTTACGTTTTTCGCAGCTATCTGTCCATTTATATTCATTCCTAGGTCTTATTGTCTATAGCTGCTGTAGTATCGCTGGCGCTCGGCCTGTTTCAGGATTTCGGGACACCGCTTCCGCCTGGCGAGCCGCCGGTCGACTGGGTCGAAGGCGTCGCGATCATCATCGCAATTCTGATCGTCGTAAGTCGTCTCCGTGTTTCGTCTGTCTCCCTCTTCACCGCGACCCAGGTCATCGTTGGCTCTCTTAACGACTGGCAAAAGGAGCGCCAGTTCGAGGCGCTCAATCAAAAGAAGGAAGAGCGTACCGTCAAGATCATTCGCAATGGCAAAGAACATCTCATAGATGTCAAAGTATGTTCCCCGCATCGTTGGCCACCTTTTTCTGACATTTGCACCTTGCAGGATGTAGTTGTTGGCGATATTGCATTACTGGAACCGGGCGAGGTCGTCCCCTGTGATGGAATCTTTATTTCTGGGCATAACGTCAAGTGTGACGAGTCAGCGGCAACCGGCGAGGCGGATGCTATCAAGAAAGCACCGTATGCAACTTGTCTGGCCCTCAAGTTCGCACACGACAGTGCACGTCTTGGAGATGAGGGTGCTATCGGAGGGGAGTTAAAGCATGCATTGCCTAGTTCGGCACACGTGGATTGTTTTGTCATTAGCGGCAGCAAGGTGCTGGAGGGTGTCGGTAAGTATGTCGTCGTCGCAGTCGGAACAAAAAGCTTCAATGGGCGTATCATGATGGGTGAGATAAATCTGTCCCTTTCCTCTCTTCCTCCAGGGCTAACATCGCATCAGCCTTGCGTACCGATTCTGAGAATACCCCATTGCAACTGAAGCTGAATGCTCTCGCAGAATTGATTGCAAAGGCTGGGATCATAGCAGGCGCAGTTTTGTTCAGTGCTCTGATGATACGTTTCTTCGTCCAATTGGGAAAGAATGACCCTCCGAGGTCAGGATTTTTCTCTTGCCTCCTATCTTCCAGTTTCTGACTTCGAACGCATCCAGAACTGCAAATCAGAAGGGCATGACTTTTGTGCAGATTCTTATTATCTCCGTTACCCTCGTGGTGATTGCTGTTCCAGAAGGCCAGTCAAGCGTACTGTCACCGATTATCCCCGACTAACCTTTGCTGAAGGCCTTCCCCTTGCTGTCACAATTGCGCTCGCGTTCGCTACGAAGCGCATGACAAAGGAGAACCTGCTTGTTCGTGTACTCGGTTCGTGCGAGACTATGGCGAACGCATCTGTTATATGCACAGACAAGACTGGTACTCTCACGCAAAACTTCATGACCGTCGTGGCAGGGTCCATCGGCATTCACGCCAAGTTCGCACGCCAGCTGCAGCATAATCAATCGAGGACGAATGTAGGAGACGAGCATCGCTCTCGCAAGAGTACCGATTCCGGGATTGCCGGTTACCACCAGGATTTCTCCGTCGACCAGAGCCAAATCAACGCGACCCTTTCGCCTCAACTTCGAAAACTCTTTAACGCGGCCATCGCTACCAACACGACTGCCTTTGAAGATATAGATCATGAGACCGGCCGGCCGGTCTTCATTGGCAGCAAGACAGAGATCGCGCTTCTGAGCTTTGCCAAAGAACTCAACTGGCCAAATCACCAAGAAACCCGAGATGCGGCTGACGTTATCCAAGTGTTTCCTTTTTCGAGCGAACGCAAAGCCATGGGGGTCGTCGTGAAGCTGGAGGATGGGTGTCATCGATTGTATGTAAAGGGGGCCAGCGAGATCCTCACGAAGCTGTGCACTCGTCACGTTGTCGTTTCGCCGTCCGCAAGTCAAGCAGGCGACGAGAATGCCACTGTGGAGACCGCCGAAATCGATACGTACGCTGAAGCCAACGTTTCCCGCACGATCATATATTACGCCAATCAATCACTCCGAACCCTCGCCATCTGCTACCGCGACTTTCCTACCTGGCCTCCTCCGGGGCTGAACCAGTATGTGGAGGAAGACGTATGTTGACCACTATTACCTTGCTCGCCTTCTGATATGTTATTTAGATACCGTATGAAGACCTTACCCACGAGCTCACACTCATTGGCATTGTCGGTATAGAGGACCCCCTACGCGATGGTGTTCGACGAGCTGTTGCAGATTGTCAGAAAGCCGGTGTTGCCGTCAAGATGTGCACCGGTGACAACGTCCTCACTGCCCGCTCGATTGCTTCCCAGTGTGGGATTTTCACTCCAGGCGGCATTATCATGGAAGGGCCAGTCTTCCGGCAGTTGAGCGATGCAGAGATGCTCGAAGTCGTGCCAAGACTTCAAGTCCTAGCCCGTTCCTCCCCAGAAGACAAGAAAATTCTGGTTGAAAAGCTACGTCATCTAGGTGAGATCGTCGCGGTGACTGGTGATGGTACCAACGATGGACCTGCGCTCAAGACTGCGCATGTCGGCTTTTCGATGGGGATCGCTGGCACTGAGGTGGCCAAAGATGCTTCCGACGTTATCCTAATGGATGACAATTTCGCTTCTATTGTCAAAGCCATCATGTGGGGTCGTTGCGTCAACGATGCCGTCAGGAAATTTCTGCAGTTCCAGCTCTCTACCAACGTGACCGCCGTTGTCGTTACATCTTTGACGGCCATCATTTCGTCTTCAGAAACCTCTGCCTTGTCTGCTGTGCAACTGCTTTGGATCAATCTCATCATGGACACATTCGCCGCTCTCGCCCTTGCTACCGATCCTGCATCACCTGTCCTTCTTGACAGAAAGCCAGATAAACTCACTGCTCCGCTGTTTACTGTCGACATGTACAAGCAAATATTTTTGCAATCAGCGTATCAGATTGCCATCACGCTCGTCTTCCACTTCTGTGGCCTTCAAATTCTCGGCCTCGAGAATACTTCGACGAATAACACGATCGTGCAGACCGTAGTATTCAACATCTTCGTGTTTGCACAAATTTTCAATTCTCTCAATTCGAGACGACTTGACCGCAAGCTCAACATCTTCGAGGGCGTACTGAAAAATAGGTACTTCATCGTGATCACACTTATTGGTAGCTCCCTATCCTGCGTCTTTGCTATTTCAGCGTTTAATAATAATTTTTTGCAGAGATCGTGGTTCAAGTCCTTGTAGTATTCTTTGGTGGTGCTGCCTTCCAGGTTACAACCATCGGGGGTCCAGAGTGGGGTATTTCGCTCGCCCTCGGCGTCGTGTCAATTCCGCTGGGTGCTCTCATTCGCCTTTTACCCAATAAGCCCTTCGAACGCCTGCTCGTCTTCTTGAGGCTTCTCCCGAGCCCAGAAACACTGCCCACTATCAAACCGGACGCAGAATGGAACGAAGCCATTGAGCTTGTCCGCGACAATTTGGCGACCTTTGCGAATCTTCGTGGCGGCCGTCTGCGTTCGTCGTCATTTGTATGGAAGAGTCGTTCTGCACGTGTCCAAGACGAGCGTAACGTTCATTTGTTCGTCGTGCTTCTTGTGAATCTCGTCTGCTCGCTAACGCTTCACGATCAAACAAAGGTCTTCAATCATGACCATGGTCCCAACTTTGATAGCATCTTCTATCGGTGCAGGTTGGGCACCGCATACGCATGGCACGCTCTCAGACCCAGCAAGATATGACCCCTCGAGGTCATCAGCGGCGCTCTGGGAGGGCCGGTTCCAGATTCACCCCGATACGAAACCAGACGACCCGATTTTACTGAAATGGGGTGGCAAGGGTCGCATGCGGTCCTCGCCGCCACCCGTCTGACAGCCGCTGCGCAGTGTCAGTACGGTGCGCAGTCACATAAATCCTATCACGAACGATTGCCATGTCACTAGTACGACCTAAACATCCAGGGTAATGGCCACGATGCGATTGTAATCATCAGCTTGTCCCCGGCGATGCTTTTCTCTTTACATGTGGTTTTACTTGAAACCGTTTTTCGCACATATTCATATTTTATCCGTTATCATAAAACCTGCCTCGACGCTGGTAACCTTATTTACCTCCCCAATAGACATTCGCACCCCGTAGGTCCGCGATCGACGGCGCATTTGCATACGAAGTTATTACATTTCCATGGGTTCACGACGCATCACTACATGCTACATACATACATTCATGACTGCTGAGCTGAGCTGTATCATATTACATTCCTATTATCAAATTCAATACGATTTACTTTTGGTGTGGTGCGAACCGTGCTGTACTAGGAGTATTTGGGAGTACATATCTAGTGTCCTGAGTTAGTCAGGCCTCAGGGATGAGTCGTCGAATAAATTTAGCGCAGGTACCCAGCGCGTGCGGTTGGCCGCCCTGTGACAGCGGCTCAAGTGCAGCAGAGCATCAACGGCTGTTTTTCTAGTATACATGTGGAGGGAGAACAGATACCTCCTCGTCGCTCCGTAAGGAGGTAGTACATGGGGGAAACCGGCCGGGACGGGAGTTCGAGTTGCCGGTATGGCGTGAGCTGCTGAAACGGCGAGAACGAGCGCTGCAAGCAAGCTCAGGGAAGCAGTGGCTCTCGCTTGTGTCGCTTGTTCGAAGCGTAAGTATTGTGGTGTAGCGGTGCAAAGTCTCGGACTGTTTTGCACATCAAGTGATAATAGCTCCCGAGCCTATCACCATTATGCTATTTTAGAATTTGCTGTAATATCCGACTCAGGGTCACAGCTTGACTTGAACCACGCGACATATGCATGATAGTGACATGGTTTTTCTATTTTCAGTCAATGGAAAAGGACCATGGCGTCAAAACGAAGTGGTCGACATGGGATGATGCAGGGGATGGTGTATTGTATATATCTAAGTGATAATTCTTTCGAGCCCGTGTCGTCAAAACGTGTAGCGTGCGTAGGGAGGTGAATTGTGTGAGATAAGAGAGACAGAGACCGGATCAAATCGCGCAAGGGAGGTGTCGTAGGTCCAGTGAAATACGCGGTGTTCAGGTGGGGCGTGAGCGTGGGCGTGGGCGCAGTGGAGAGAGATCGCACGATGTGCGTTGCCGAGGAAATTGGTACAACATGTATCACGTAGGCTATAAAAAAAAAGTGGAAAAAATAAGGGTAATCGAGGCCGTCGAGGTAGGCCACTTGCGAGCAAATAAAATGAGACGTCAATAGCGCACTCGAGAGATGAAAAAAGGACGTTGCAACTCACGTCCTCGGCCGCATAAAACGCCGCAGTAAAAAAAAGGAGAAAAAAAAAAGGAAAACTACAACTCCTTTACAGGCGGAGGTGCAACCCAGTGTCTCAGGGGGCGGTCGTGGTCGCCATGCCCCCAGAGGTAATATGAGGCTCGTTGTTGTATTACGAAGAGCTGAGAGGGAAGGATAAGGCAGATGCCTCTGAAGAGGAGGAAGGCGAGGAGAGATAGTACTGAAACTGTTCGATGGGAGTCGGTGATAAATGGGTCGGGTAAAAACGATGAAACATATTGGTGCGCACAGAAGATGAGTTTTTCCCAAGGTTCCAAGGCGTTTATAGCAAACGTAGTCTCAATCATCAACTTGCGTCTCCAGATGTAGTTTCGTATGCGGCTGGAGTCACGCATCATGATGAGGATGATGGAGTTGGATAGTTGGACCAAAGTTGGACAGAGAAGGCTGTGAGAGTCGGACGGGAGTAGCGTGAGTTCTTAGCGTGTACTAGCCGCATTTCACAAATCCGGATGCAACCGAGGTGTTGCTAAAAATATATTCAATCACGTGACTCTCAGCAAAAGCATGGTAGTTAGAGTAAAGTAAAGTATACGAGCGGTACACAGAAATGGTATTATGCTGCAACATCCACCTGGCTTGGATATCTTGAATGCTGTTTAATACCCAGTCAGTTATCCATCCTGCCGCAGGAGTGGAACAACAACTCACAGCGCTCTCATAGCTCCTGCGGCCAAGGTTCTACGAAGAACCGCAGTAATCGGTCGTCTCCATCCTGACCCCACAAGTAGTAGGATACTCGTTGACGCATGATGGAAATGTGTTCCGGCAGATATTGGTACAGCCCAGAGATAACAAGAAGCGCGAAAAATGTGAAAACCATTACTGAAAACCATCCGTAAGAGATCCGTGTGTGATAGCGATTCTCACAAGTGGGAAAGTTGGAATTTTACTCACTGGAAAGAAGCTTTTCCCAAGGTTCCAACATGGAAAACGCGAGGGTGGCCTCGAACTTGATCCGCTGACGCCAGAAGTAGTTGCTCAACATTTTTATATAAAGTGAGCCTTCGGAACCGAGATAAGCGAGGATGTCAGTGCTTAGGCTAGAGTGACCTCAAGAATAGTTGGTGGGGTGAAATCAAAGGTGGAGTCCCGCCTGCCTGCGCGGGTTGAAGTGTACGCCAAGAGCCGAGAACAAGCTTAATTTCGCAGGACTTTTCAGCACGTGACGTCCTCGCAACAACTCCGAGTCTTGACTCGGAATGTTTCATCTTCAACACTATCATTGATCCCTATTATAATCTATGATCCTCCTTGAAACTTGTGCATGGAATTGGTCAATTCAGCACGATCTGATCATTCCGATACTCAGCAGCTTTACGTAGCTATATGAAATTGTAGTTTGGGGGTATACTTATCATCGTCCACATACCGAAGTTTAGGCATATCCGATGCAGCTACCGCTTGATGTTCAGAGTGAGTCTTTAGATGGAACTTGCGCTGTTTGGCGTTCACCCGATTCACAAGACAGATTCACTGAGCGCTCTAGTGCTTACCCAAGTTTGAACGTAAATCCCCGATGTAAGCTCGCCAACACAGTACATACCAATGCCCAGCAGAGGAGCCTGACAATGCATATGGGACCATATCTTTATGTTCTAACAGTTTCGATGTGTGGATGGCGAGACGAGCGGCGCCTTTTAGTGCGGCGTCCCGGTGACCAGCTCAGCTACTCGTAAGATGAAGAAGAATTTGTACTGCGGGTCTTGGATAGGACGATACTCACGAGTCGCGAAAGCATTTCACGGTGAAACAAAGAAGTCACAAAGAGGCTGCGCGCGCGGCGACCGCTTCCCTAGACACGGATTAGCGTATTTCCGCCTTCGAGACACCTTGCTGCACAGATTAAGGAGTACTTCGAAACGCGCCAGAGCTTCGTTCCGTGCCCTCAGCTTCAATCAAGGACAGATTTACGTCGCAAGCGTCTGTTGTTGTTCTTTCGCAGGCTATGGTCAATGAGGACCTAGTCTCTGTCGTACCCTTGCGTTTCGACGGCACTGAACTTACGCTAACCCCACGCCTTTATTAATGGTCGAAAGTGGTGAGCGAAAGGCGGTTGTCTACATGCATATGGTGTGACGAATCAGTGGTTTCTTGTACTGCACAGTGTGTGAGATGACGTTGACTCAGTTAACGGCGAACGCGATCCAGAGAAAGTTGCAAGCTTACCGCCCATAATATCGACCTTATCGACACGTAATCTAAATCGTATACCTGTTCATTGTTTAGTGTTTAAATTTTATTTATACTTAGCTAATTCCGAGGAGCCAATTGGGAGGACATCTGTGAAATGGATTTTACCTTCACAATAGTGATGGATCGAGTAAACAGGAAGCGGACCGTCGGCAAGTGTGTACAATACACACTCTCGCTGCTGTATGCGCATCATGCGCATTCCCTTCAGCGTTCGAGAACAGGAGGGTGCACTGGAACAGTATGGGCTGGGCGGGGTAGCTTCAAGCTACATGCATTGGAGAGGAACAGCTGGGCACAACGTGGAAGCACATCAGGCGCTGCGGACAGTGGATGGTTGGATGGTTGGAAAAGAAGTATGTCGTCCTTGATGGCAGTGGCACTTGCAAGGAACAAGAGAAAGCGGTCGAAAGGGATTGATTGCAGAACCGGATCAGCCGCTACGATCGTAGTAAAGGCTGGTGCGGGCGACTAGTAGCGCTGACTTCGGAGTGGCGGTGGCGGTGCAAGGCGGGATGGCGGGAGCAGTGTCGCTCGGCATTCGGCTTGGTTGAATAAAGTTTAATCTCCGGTCGAGCCTAATTTGGGGTCATGTGATTGTATTGGAGATTCGGTTGGAGGGTCGCCCCGCCCGCCTCGCGGCCGCGCACGAGCCACTTGCAGCAACCGGGCTTCACACGTTCCGCCCGCACGTGAAGCTCGGGTTTATCGCCTTACCGATTCTCTCGCCCGGCGTCGAGGTAATTAGTACATGTTGACCAGTTCAAGTTGATGCTACTATAGGGTGACTCGGAGCTCGAAGTTAGGCAACTCGGATAGTCCAACATTCTCCGTTCGCTTCAAGTCATGACACTTGAAACAAGATTCGTCGTCCCTAGGCGCAGAGAGGCGCTCTTGTTGCCAATCAGAGATCAATCTTGCGGGCTATGAGTACTTGAGTCGTGAATGCGGCTCTCTCCTGTCTTGAATAGTGTAACATCGTACGTAAGTCATGCCTTGATGGCAATAATGGATCAGCGATAAGGTTATAGATGCGGCCAGCCGTGCGCGTAAGGTGATGCTGGCTGATAATACGCATCTTGGCACCCACCACGACCATCCTCATGGACTGCCAACCTGCGCAGTCTACCTTTCTTCCCAACGATACTTCGCCAGATACCTCATCGGCCACTTCACCGCTAGTTGATGTTCGTGCTATAAAGAAGGCACACAATTTAAAACTTCGTGCCCTGGGGTCAGTAACTTCCTCTTGATCGCATGTAACTTGTCAACGCCCCAACTCTCTTCACAGAAAAACATTTGGACACATTCCCGGTGTCCCGATCTTCACCCATTGGAATACCCGGTAAGCTCCAGCATATGTTCATATCGACGACTCTGTCACGTCATCCAACAGTCTGGAGTGCTCAAGTACTGCGATTCACCGTTCGCCTGTAGCTGGTATATTTGGAAACAAAAGAGACGGCACGTATTCCCTTTCCTTAAGTAATTTGTACAAGGACAACGAAGATGGAGGCGATATCATGTGCGGGCATTTTCGCAATGACACTGACCAGTATCTGACTATCCACAGCATCTATACGGGTGCGGGTGGCAGGAAGAAGTGGACCGATTCCTTCCCCCCGAAACGTGTACGCCTCGACACAAACTTGCTCGTCGTGCGGCTGACTCGTGTTCTCTTAGCTGCGTGTTGGTCCGCAGATATGGGACCAATCCTGGGATGAGTGTCGAAATGGGGCACTCATGGTGCGTAACACGACCCATTGTGTTTAACCTCTCAGTCATTTTTCGTTTGTAGAGATCACTTGACACTGGAAATCCCATCAGAGTCATTCGTTCCTGGAGGTCTACCTCGCGATATGCTCCTCTTAAAGGGTATCGTTATGACGGACTGTATAAAGTCGCTGCGGTGCGCTTTAACGAGCATTCGACCTTACGGTTTCTTATCACTTTGTTTCCAGTGTTGGACAGCTAAAGGCCACAATGGAAAGGACATCTGTCGCTGTCGATTAGAGGTAGCATATTATCCATCGCTTTACACTCCTAGCTAACAATTTGAACTAGCGCTTACCTGATCAACCCCCGATTCCATTGCGGCCTATCACCATATCTGCTGGCAGGAAGAGACGGCGCATCTCCTATCACCACAGCGTCGCAGCCGACACCGAACCTAACACCGAAGGCATTGAGTTTGATTCATCTCTCGCTGATTCATCGACGAACAATGGAGAAGAGTCTGTGGGATTCTCGAACCCGCCACAACAGCGAGCAGTGTCTGAGGCTTCCACTCTGATCGACTTCGATATAGGTGAACTTGTAGAGCAAGAAGTGAAAGATTCACCCCAGCCGTCTCCTGAGCACTGTGTTCCTTACCCTGCTGCTCTACCGAGATACAGGTGGGACCCAGAGAGAAACGAGTTGGTGAGGGTTCAGGACCCTCAATTGATGCTAGAAGATCTCGTTGCTGCAGATGAGGAAGTGCCATTCCTAGGAGATATCTCCATTGCAGACGATGGTGATGAAGAAGTGGAAGAAGAAGTGGACGAGCGTAGGGTTGAAGACGACATAACGCTTGTTCCACTTGGAGCCGACAACTCTGGTATCGACTTCCGAATGGAAGAGGAGGCCTGACGTGGCCTACTCGTCTGGACCTAGACGACGATATTCTGCCTTGGAGAATGGATAAGATTGTGAAAAGCAGCTTTATGGTACCGATCTTGGTTTGGATGTTGTATAGTACATATCAGTGACTTGTTCTACATTTTGTGTACACTACATACGTGAAAGTACAACCTTTTTCGGGTCGGGTCGAACTGTCAGAAGCTGTGCGCTGCGAGACTCTTACTCCCCTGCACTACAACTACTAAACAACTGCAACGGCCCAGCATGGGCATCTTGTTTTCCCTCCCTCTCGCCGGTTCGCTAGGGACGATAGCCACCTCATGCCTTGGCGGTCTAGCCTTTTGTTTCACCAGCACCGCAGGTTAGCTCGTCGCAAATGCCACATAATATTGGTGCACTCACTCGACTCAATAGCCTCCATGTTCTGCAAGTCTTGCAATTGCAACTCGTCTATTGCAACTAGAATCGGCTTTGCGGCAAGAATTCACGATATTCTTTGAGTTCTTGACCTCATAGCTTTCGTTTAGATCATATTCATACTCAATTCACTTTTGGCATGGCTCATGAAGACGCCTTTCGCCATGCGGAGGATCGAAGAGTGGAGCTATGACTATATAAAGATGGAGTGTGAGGAAGGCAAGTGTTATGGTGTACTCGCGGTACGTTCTGTTTGTCGGCTCCAGTCATCATCGCCTTCATGTCGCGTCTAGGTTCATCGCGTCTGTTTTGCATTGTTCCTCTTCCACTCTCTTCTGAGTCTATCCCTCATCGGTGTCACGGAGTCTAGAGACAAACGTGCAGCAATACAGAATGGGTAAGATGGCCTCTCCCCCTCGGCACCCATTCGCTCACACGTTCCAGTTGGTGGGGTCCTAAAGTTCTGCTCTGGTTCGTGTTGGTGATCGTCACCTTTTTCATTCCGAACGGCTTCTTCATCTTCTGGGGGGACTACATCGCCCTCATTGGCGCGACCATCTTCATCCTGCTTGGTCTCGTTCTATTGGTCGACTTTGCCCACTCTTGGTCGGAAACCTGTCTGGAAAACTGGGAGAAGCACGAGTCCACTCTTTGGCAATGGATCCTCGTCGGCTCTACGGCTGTGATGTATATCACGACCATCACTCTTACGGGCGTTCTCTACGGATACTTTACCGGCTCTGGATGCACCCTCAATCGCTTCTTCGTATCATTTAATCTTGCCCTGTGCATCCTCATCACGATAATGTCCATCTACCCAACGGTGCAAGATGCGAACCCAAAGTCTGGTCTAGCTCAGTCTGGCATGGTAGCAGCGTATTGCACGTATCTCATCACGTCGGCCGTGACCAATCATGCACACGAGTCTTGCAACCCGCTTACGCGTTCGAGTACGACTGGGACGACGGCGGTTGTCCTTGGCGCTGTCTTTACGTTCCTCGCGATCGCCTATTCCACTAGTCGAGCGGCCACACAGAGTCGAGCGTTGGTGGGAAGAGGGAAGAAGGGCGGTGCTGTGCAGCTGCCCATCGACGACGGGACGCAATCCGAGTTGGGGGTGGTGACCACGCAACCGGGGCGCACTGAATCCCCCAGGTATCAAGCATTGTTGGCTGCGGTACAAGCAGGGTATGTTTATGTTTCCCATTAAACGAGGAGGACGTTTGATTCCAAACAACCTAGCGCTATCCCCGAGTCTGCGCTATACGAGGAGGAAGAGGAAGAAGATGACTATGGAGAGTCCGGGGATGACGAACGTTCTGGTACTCGCTACAATGTAAGGCTGTTCCTTCTCGCATTGCCACGCACCGCTGAGCACCCGTGTAGTACGCTTGGTTCCATGTCATCTTTGCGCTAGGGACAATGTATGTTGCGATGCTGCTCACGGACTGGTCAGTCACCACCTTGCCTAAACGTGCTTGTTCTAATTCATTGTTCCGATATCTGCAGGAATGTGATGTCGACCGAGCAGAGTGGTGTTGAGTCAGAGGAGATAGTCTACATCGGACGCTCCGAGACAGCGATGTGGATGCGCGTCGTCAGCAGTTGGGTTTGCATGCTCCTTTACATGTGGAGTTTGCTTGCCCCGCTCATCATGCCGGATCGGTGAGTGCAGGTTCCTCTTTTGTTCATGGGCAGTACATTGATTACCGCGCCAGGTTTGGAGACTTGTGATGATTATGACTACATGACTTCTATCGATGTATTAAGTATTTTGTATCCGGGAAGATGATGCTCGGAGTATCGCTTTATTAGAATTGACGTATATCTGAGCGTGCAAAGGAGTTACTGGCGTTACCAGGGACTTCTGTGTCCAGTCCTTGAGTGTATGTAGCACACGTGTCTGCAACACCTTTGTGGAGAGCCAGGTGCGAGATGCGCATGCATGTTCGTCTCCTGTCTGACAAAAGGCGTTCTTTACACGTGTACGATGTGGTTTCGTGCGTTGTCGACGTGCTGCTATTCATGCTCCCAGTTGCACAGTAGATTCAATGAATCGTGCTGGATATGAAGTACCAGGGCAAGACCACGGCTGGCTGACGCAGATGGCCATTAGGCCAGATGGGATACTGTGGCATATCAGACGACAGGCCACGGTTCTGACCACTGGAACCAGCAACCTTCTATAAGAGAAGGCGAGCAACAGGGCTATATGCATTAATATGCTATGCACGCAATCCACCCGTGCTCAACCCGGCGTCGTCGAGCGTAAAACGCCGTCCTGGATCTGGAACTTACACCACGTTCCTGATCGCTGGATCGAATTCTACTGAGAAAGAAAGGTCGGGTCAAAAATTAGGAAAACTCACCGTTGACCGTGATTTGAAGATCTTGGCTACGTGCATCGAGGATCCTGCTTCGGCGCTCGTTGTGTCTTCGTGCTTGGCCAACCAGACGGTACAGTCCGTAAGAAAGGTAAACGAAGGGCCTAGAGCTGGTTTCCTTGTAATCGACGAGAAGACAGACGAGGGATTGTGGGCATGAGAGGCGGACGTATTGTTTACGATCTCCGAGGAGTTATGTAAACAACGTCCAGTAGTTGAGATGCATCGACACTCACGAGAAATGCCAAATAATACGATCGAGCCATGCTGCGAAGATGCTGCATAAGGGTGGTCATGACTGCGTGTCCATGGGATGATACAGCAGAAAGAGACGGCGCCAGAAGTGGAGTGATCGTGTCGATGATAACTAGACGGACTCTAGAATCACGCGACGCATCGGTCTGGCGTCCTTGAGGTCATCTGCATCACGAGCGAGTCAATCGAGCGTACACACTGTAAGAGAAGATTCAAAGTCTTCGAGAAGAACGTATGCAGTCTCGATGTTGAGTACGAGCGAGACTTGGAGTCGCTCCAGCACTGCGGATGAGCCCTCCACGTACTTAGTCTTCTATCTGAGCGAATGGAAACCGTGATCGTCACCTCTCCATATAAATGTTGTGCTATCTGACGAGTTCGCTCTGCGGAAAAGTCGCCAGTGGTATCCATCCACAGTACAGAGGCTCCCCTGTTCCCCGCGAGCAACCGCAGAGCAATCTGCAACACGAGCGACTGACGTCGTGATTGAGAAAGAAAAGATAAAAAGATGACGAATTCGCGTCCTCCGCACCGTTTTTCCAGACCCTCTATCCCCCGAGATTTCGAAGACGCGACCGTTTCCAAATCCATTGACCAACGCGTCGAGTTCGTCTACGCCGCAGGAAAGGTCGGTGTCATGATCGCGTTGTCTTCGGAATTCCTCTGCATACAACACGTTGCCCCGAATGCCGTGGGCGGACGCGCTCTCGGTGACCAAAGTAATGTATGTTTTGAGATCTGCAAGGCTGATTACGCCGGATGGGAGTCTTTGCAGGATATCGATGGGAGTCCCGGAAAACAGAAAGTCGGTGTCTGTTCTAATTCCGCAGGATTCGAGAGCGGCGACGAGGTCGTGTGGGATGGCAGGAATCAAAGATTGGAGTCGCATTTCAGGTTGCAGCGCCCTTTGGCACTTCAGTGTAACGTTCCAACTCGTCGAAACGACTTTACTGTAAATATTTGGCCCGCGGCCAGACTTGCAGTGTGACAAGGTCATGCTAATCACAAGTTTCTTCAAGCTTCAAGCTTCGAGTTGGTCACCTAAAGTACTACTAGTAGGGCCGTGTATAAGGAGAGTCCCATGATAGTGATAGGACCATCGCCACTGCATGAGATACAACACAACGACCAAGAAACATACATCATACATGATAGAATGAATTTGCTCCTCCTCTGCCGCATGGATCATCGAGCATCAATGAGCAAAAGAGGAAATCGCGATGACGGCGCAGCAAGTTCGACAGCAGGAACAAATTGGGTATCTACCACAGGCACACCATATATCAGTGCACCACCCATCTTGTCGCCATTCTCCTTGGGGGTAGCTTTACCGGTTTCGAGTGCGGGCGGAAGGAGGGCTGAGATAAGCATTTGTGTTCTCGAGAGGTATTCCGATACACTGAGATCCGCGTTAAATTTCGAAGAAGTGACCAACTATGACGGCGCTACGATGTAAGCGGACTATCCTCATAATGCAACACAAGACAGGCGTACGTGCGATCGCAATCGGTTGAATGCATCTTCCAACCCTACTATTTCCACATCTTTCCACTTGGAGGCAAGGTGGCGGAGGAACGAAAGGTCATACAGGACCTGGAGCGTGTCTCTGCCATCAATGCTCCGAACAAACTCGGCGGAGAACTTTGCGACCATTGTTCGAGAGATGGTCATCAGATAAGACCGGTGATGACTCATCCCCAAGTTATGTATGGAAGAAGACAACAGGTATAGGCACTCCATCATCGGCGGAGACGGGTGAGCAGACGTGAATCCTTACTGGTTTTAGAATAGCAGGGGGTCCGGTAGCGAAGGAGAAACGTACCAGGATATGTGTGCGCTGTTGTTGCATTCTGGGCATAATATGATACCAGCTTGGAAACCACAGATGTCTCCCAACATGTCATAATTCGTTCAAACAGTGCCTCCAGTTCTTCTCGGAAACCTCAGCAACACCGCGTGAATGCTTCGCAGGGCCATACTAGGTCAGCTACTCACTGGTTGCTACGGCTTGATCGCACCCGATATTGCACACGAAAGATGAAGCGGAGAGCTCTTTTGCTATGTGAGCATGAAAGATGAGTTTGCTCATTGTCGAATTGACATCTTTACAGAAGCAGTTAGAATAAGAAAAGTTGTAACTGATCCGACTCACCCGGACTAGCCATGAGTTCCTCAGAAGCAGCCTTGAGCGCTGAAGTCACCTTGACACACAATGATTGCGCTTCTGGACGATACGACTTAGTGAGATCGATAACCAATTTCCTGTGACACAGGAAAGGTCGAATCTACAATAGAATCATGATTATCGCCACATACCGGCTACTTTCCCCATCTGCAAACATCTTGACTATATCATCTTGTAATAAAGCAGCGGCATCTTCCAGAGTTCGCAAGGCTTCGTGCAACCGCGGAACCCTCCCCTCGAATCGTTGTGTTAGTGTCTTCTTGTATGCGAGGAAATTAGGGTCAAAAGACGAAGACGTAGCTCCGGGCGGAGGCTGAATAACAGGTAGGGAATAATACAGGCTCCCAAGGGGCGAGAACATGTCTGGACGACGTGAGCATTAGGTCATCTGCGGGTTCTAGATCGCACCCGTACCCTTGTTTCCGAAACCTAGCGACTCAAGCGATTTCAAGAATTCCTTCTCTGCACGAACGAGAACCGCCTTCCATATGTCCGCGATCCGCGTACCGAAAACTTCGTCCAGGAGACTCGTGAGATTGACTTTTTCAGTTGCCTCGAGGCCCGAATGTACCACCCATTTCCGCAGGGATAATCGAACCCTCCAGACAGTGCCCACAGCATCGAGTGATGAAAGCCACCTGTCAAATGTGCCACGTAGGTTTGTTGTGGATTGATCAAACCATTTACCCAATTTTTCACGCAACATTTCCTGAGGAAGTGACGTTGACACAGACGACAAGTCGACAAAGGGTCGATACGCTCGAATATTCGCAGGTAGGAGAGAGACATGCGTGGACGAGGGAAGTGAGCTGAGAATTGTCTGAGTGCTCAAGCACAGTTCAGCAGGAAGGTTGGAGGGAGGGGAGGACGAGGCTTCTAACTGTATACTGTATAGTACGTTTGTGGCCAGAGAGCGTGCGGAAGAAGAGGTTCCGAAGACTGCGCGAGCCGTCTGAAGTGTTCGTGAAATCACCTCTAACGTCGTCCTCGTGGAATTCTTGATAGCGGTCGC
This sequence comes from Leccinellum luteum, assembly GCA_038091855.1. Classification (NCBI taxonomy): domain Eukaryota; kingdom Fungi; phylum Basidiomycota; class Agaricomycetes; order Boletales; family Boletaceae; genus Leccinellum; species Leccinellum luteum. The sequence goes on along the minus strand of JBBPPG010000060.1, from coordinate 5,207 downwards.
AACGGTCTTCGCGGGAAGGTTTTGTGTCCTTTCAGAGATCTTCTGGACCTCCGCATCCGCCAACAGGCCATTGTCGGGAACATCAAGACCTTTAGAGAGCAAGACGTTCAGAGTTCGACTCCGCTGAGAAAGGTAAATTGCCAAGGCCTCTGTAAGCGGTCGAGAGTCTAGGATGTGAAGCGTTAAGAGGGTAGCACAGGTTTCCTAAAATGAAAGACGTCATAGTCTGTATATAAGACAGGGAATCAGACGAACTTCCGTTGTTTTATCATACAACCTCAGCGATAATGTTGCCTTTTGTATGATCTGAGTACGGAAATGGGAGACAGTCTCCCATTGCCGTTGGATCAAAGGAAATTGTTCCTGTGGTGAAACATGTCCTGATATGTTTGGCAACCTGGAATTGATGACTGACCAGCACATCAATACCGTGTTGCATCCAATTTTCATCATCCTGAGCATCATCGCGGACCAAAGCTCGATGAACGACACGCGTAAGCAGGAACAGCCACGCTGCTTGGAAATACTTCTCGCGTTCAATCAATCTCCACAGATGCTCTGGTGCATCCAAAAGGAGTTTAATATGCGCAGAAAGTACTTGCAGCGTTTGCAAGTGTGAATCTAAACGCTAAGGCGGTGATGACGCGTGAAGGAAGATAGGCGCGCAGACGTACCGTCCTTCCCACTTTGTGAGACGTGATTTTGAATGCTAGGCACCTTTTGGAACCGGATCGCAGCTTTGGTTTCTTCTAGCGCATCTTGTACGCGCTTCGCCGAGGTCGCGATGGATATGATGGAGGAGGAAGCTTGCAGTAGATCACGGTATCGTTCCCTGCGCTTCCAAGTACCATCAAGAGATCGAGCGCAAGCCGAGCATTTCCACGCACCCAACCATAATTCGAAGATCTTCCTTCTTTGCTTCAGCCTCAGCCCTAGCCGCGGTTTAGTCAACGGATGTAGTGCGAGTGCAAGTAACGGTGTACATACCTCAGCTGGGCCTGCCTGGCCTTGACCTCAGGGACGGTGTATTTGACGAAGAGCTCATCGCCAGTACTAGTGGAGATGAACAAGTCCTCCGCGACACGATGCATTTTCAGGTTGTTCGAAAGGCGGAGCGGAGCGTTTGAGCGCCGAGGGCCGTGGGAACATTGTGCTCTGGATATGCTTCAAGACTTCAAGTCATATGGTATCTTGAAGTTGCTAACTTTCGAGTCACCTAAGTATAAACTTACACTACATGGGCAGATTCACTAACAGCTAGTATAGACTCGTATATCGCTTTTGTTCCTTTGCAACACGGTACGTAAACCAGATGATTTCAACTGTTTCTTTCAGCCAAGGTGGTCGATCACAACCTCGACCGTATCTTTCGGTTTTCCACGTTTCCTTTTGAATGTGTAGGGTTGACTTCAGTGACTTTTCTTAGGGGTGCCGCCAACGCGCGCTCTTTTCTTTCGCTTTCGATCACAGCCCTCAACCTCCTCAATGCTTCGTGCACCATCTCTTCCGGTAGCAACGAAAACGAGAGCCGCACATGCGCAGACTTCTGCCCGCTTGGGAGGGCACATGCTCCTGGGAGCACCAATACTCCATTCTGGATCCCATTGGATACGAGTTTCCCTGTGTCGCTTTCCCCACTGCCATTGGGCTCCAGGAGCTTCACCCAGAAGAATAGTCCAGATTCAGGTTTGCTCCATTCGGCAACGTCCCCAAGATGCTGTTTCAGCGCCATGTCGAACCTGTCCCGCTTTGTCCTGTACACGCTAGACACATTTCGCGTAAATGTCTCAAAGCCATCATACCCCCACTGGTTGACGAGGGCAAGAATCATTGCTTGCGTCACCGTTGAAGGTTGCAAGTTTGACGAGCCGGTCTGTCGTTCACCGCACGATCCAGGTAAATTACCATTCGCGACAATTCATGAAATTAGGACTTGCCTGAACAATAATAGCCTCGATGATGACCTTAGGACCCGATGCCCAACCGAAACGCATCCCAGGTGATATAATCTTGGATAAGCTGTCGAGGCGAAGCACTCTGCCAACTTCCGGCAGCTCAAGTTCGAGTTGGAAGTAAGAAGGCGGGCGCTCGTCGTCCCGGTAATATAGCCAATAGTATGGGTCATCTAAATGAATGGTTGGACTCATCGTGTTTCAACCGGGGCAAAACAAACAGACCCTCCAAAATGAGGAAATCATGCTCCCTTGCCAGAGCAAGTATTTCTCTACGTCTCTGCGTCGTCGTCGTCGTGCCACTAGGATTGCCACCGTACTGCAACGCGATGTTCGACGGTTATGACCAACGGTACATAAATAGCTCACAGGCACAGTGTACAACAGCTTCGGCTTCGGCTTTCCCGTAGGCCAATTCTCGAGGGTTTTCCTCAACGATGCAGGGTTAAGTCCCATGGAGTCAGTCTCAACCTCTATCATTACGAGACTCTGTCAAGTGTACTTTGTATCCGTATTGTATGACCACTTACCAATATGTTCACAGTGCAAACTTGCGAAGATGGGAACTATTCCGCTGCGTTTCACATAGTATGAGCGCCTTTACCAAGCAAGCAATGCTCCACCTACGGGTATGCGGGACTCTCGACGAGAATTGAATCCCCATGATTTACAAGCATCATGATAGCCTACAGGCACGTCCGGGTCTTTATATCAATCTAGCCGCTCTCTCATGTCCATTATATAGCCCACCTTATACGTTAGGTCCTGCGATCCAACTCCCACCACTACGGTCCATCCTTCATCTTTTTTTCGTTTGTGCAGACGCTCTTGAAGTCCCATGATCCATTCCTTTGTTCTAGGTAAACCATCTGAAGGTGCGTACTGTAACGCCTCCTTGAGCGTCGAGGAAGCCAACGTAGCTTCAATCTGTTTCGAAGGGTCTTTTGGCGAGGTGGCAGAGATGGAGATGGAAGTAAACGGGAACACATTTTCGTCCGGTTTCCCTGCGAACAATGATAGCAATCCAGGAGTGCCTTCCAAGGGAAAGAGCGCTCGGACTTGAATGCCGGATGGTCACCAGTCAGTCAATCGTTCAAGATATTGGTATACCCACTTGCGTTCAATTTGAGATCGCCGGCAACCTTGGAGAAGAATCGATTGTAATACTCTGAAGGGAGGTACTTGACCTCTTGCGATCGATCTTCCACCGTCGCAGGTCCAGTCATTATGTGTGAGTCTTCACTAGGGGGCGTACGCGGAATTTCACGCAAGACCCTAGCATACTGTGCTAACTTAAATAGGTCTCGTCCCACGCACACCGAACAGACGTGCTCGCTCGTCACCCTGACCTTGTGATCTAGCGGTCCACATTCTGGGTAATATTATCCTGAGATCTATATGGTTTCTATCCTTATCTCTTCCCATCTGTGAATCAACAAAATCACGAAGAGTGTTCAGGCCAAAGCTAGACCTCCAAGTTCCACTACGTGTTACGTCGCCGCTTGACGTCTCCTCCGTATGCCGTCACGGTCTGTGATTGGAGGACCGGTGGCCAAAGGCCATAAAGGTGTACCACTCCTATTTCGTGTTCATTGTTCTTGGTCTCAGACCCTTAGCCACAGGTTCAAGGACGTCTGATTAATGGATCTGACCCTTTGCGTGAGTGTTTTTATGAAGGACAATTCAGTCGCGTGCGTCTGATATGTCTCATCAGTTCGACAGAACGATACGTGTCCGGGTAGCGCTGGCTCGGATACCATTGTGAGATGCGTCCTAGGTCGGAGAGACATGGCAGATTCACTACTATAATAGCTATGGACTCGTAGATCCCTTCTGTTCCTGTGTACTAACCATCTCTTCCAGATCAAGCTCGTTTCTTGAACTTTCTTCGGCGTGATCGATCACAACTTCGACTGTAGCTTTCGGTTCTCCCGCTCGGCCAGAATTGGAGTCAGTCCAGCGGGCGACACGTTTCCCTTTGAACGTGTAGAATTGGCTTCAGCGACTTTTCTTAGGGGTGTCTCCAGCACGCGTTCCTTTCTTTCGCTTTCGATCGCAGCCCTCAATCTCCTCAATGCTTCGTGCACCATTTCTTCCGGTAGCAACGAAAACGAGAGCCGCACATGTGCAGACTTCTGCCCGTTCGGAAGGGTACATGCTCCTGGGAGCACCAATACCCCGTTCTCCATCCCTTTGGACACGAGTTTCTCAGTGTCACTTTCTCCACTGCCATTGTCAAGCAGGGGCTTTACCCTGTTTGCTCATCAGTTTGCCAGTCACCTTTGCGCCTCCGCCACTCGCTCATCAAAAAGAGACGTACAAACGTACCAGAAGAACAGTCCAGATTCAGGTTTGCTCCACTCGGCCACGTCCCCAAGATGCTCTTTCAGTGCCTTGTCGAACCTGTCTCGCTTGGTCCTATAGACGCTGGACACTTTTCGTGTGAATGTCTCAAAGCCATCATACCCCCACTGGTTGACGAGGGCAAGTATCATCGCCTGTGTCACCGTCGGAGGTTGCAAGTTTGATGAACTGGTCTGTCATTGACCACACGATCCAGGTAAATTACTATTCGCGACAATTCATGAAATTAGGACTTGCCTGAACAATAATAGCGTCGATGATGACTTTAGGGCCCGATGCCCAACCGAAGCGCATCCCAGGTGATATAATCTTGGATAAGCTGTCGAGGCGAAGTACTCTTCCAACTTCCGGCAGCTCAAGTTCGAGTTGGAAGTAAGAAGGCGGGCGCTCGTCGTCCCGGTAATACAGCCAATAGTATGGGTCATCTAGACGAGCGCTTGACTCAGCGTGATCGACCAAGGCAAAACAAACATACCCTCTAAAATGAGGAAGTCATGCTCCCTTGCCAGAGTGAGGATTTCCCTACGTCTCTGCGTCGTCGTCGTCGTGCCACTAGGATTGCCGCCGTACTGCAACGCGATGTTCGACGGTTATGACCAACGGTACATAAATAGCTCACAGGCACAGTGTACAACAGCTTCGGCTTCGGCTTTCCTGTAGGCCAATTCTCGAGGGTTTTCCTCAATGACGCAGGATCAAGTCCCATGGGGTCAGTCTCAACCTCTATCATTACGAGACTCTGTTAAATGTACTTTATATCCGTATTGTATGACCCACTTACCAATATGTTCACAGTGCAAACTTGCGAAGATGGGAACTATTCCGCTGCGTTTCACATAGTATGAGCGCCTTTACCAAGCAAGCGATGCTCCACCTACGGGTATGCGGGAC